>JAPYYV010008209.1:0-13483 GCA_030522625.1 Copidosoma aretas | reverse complement strand
AGTGTATTTATTGACTTCCCAAACCTCGCCCCTAACGGATCACTGATCACTTTCCAACTTTTCAAATTATCTGAGGGCACTGATCACTTCAATTATAATTATGATTTCGTTTTGAACATGTAATAGATTTATAAAAAAAAAAGATCTTGTATAGGTAGCTATAATAACAATTTTTTAATTAACGAGAATCATTCAATATCAATTGTATCAAAGGTTTCACGAATACGTAAATATCTGATTTTCAATAAATTGTTTGGCTATGCGTAGAGAACAAAACATCAAGAAATCGTAAAAAAAATAAACTTATCCTACATTATGACTGAAGAGAATTAAAAGCGCTGGGGCTCGAAGCTGGCTACTTAATTGTCAAAGTGTCGTACATTATGATTCTACTAAATGAATCACTTGTGTATGAAATTCGTACAAATGATCATTTTATTCCTTATGTATTAATGAACTTAATAACGTGCCAAAGCTAAGAAAGCGCGGGCGAGAGATGATAATAATATACTTAATAGGGAAGAAAATTCGTGGAGGCTGAGTCTGACCTGAGGTGGTTACTGCCGCGCTAAGAAGCTGTTTCCAAGTCGGACTAGAATGCGAGAAATGGCCGTTGACGGGCCGTTGGTGGCCGGTACTCGGCCAGTACTCACCAGCGGCCGCCGCTGCTTTTCCAGCGTCTAGGGCTCCGTACGGCGGGATACCCATGTGCGCGGGGGGTGGCTGAGTCAAGTGCTCTCCGTTAGGGCAGAAGAACGGCAGCCCGCTCGCGTGTGCCCCTGTCAGGCCCATTTTGCTTGCCTGAAAGTACCAAAAAATATGAACATTAGAATATGTTTTTCATACAAATCACAACAATCATTAAAATCATTATTATAACTTTCATGTTTTGAGCTCGTCGAATTTGATGGATACACTTAATTGCATTGTTATCACATAATTCTTGTATTACTGGTGTTTCAGGTCAACTTATCTTCCTCTTGGGTGAATGTTAAAGTACATATTTACTATTGTAACACGCAATTTTGTTTCTTTCTACACTGAGAGAAAATGGAGGTATAGCTTCAACGCCTGAGGCGTAGGAACATCCCACCGGTGCAATAATTAAGTACATGCGGGACCCGTGCAATAGGTGCGCTGGAGCTCTGGAGTACCAGCAGCTCCGACTGTATACATTGTAGCAGACACACCGCATATGGCGCTTTAGCTACCTCGATTTTCTCTCAGTGTAGGCTTGTGCGAACGAGTGGGAGAGCTTAATGCTTCTCATAAGTTGTGTATCTCTTGGACGCGATCTATGAGGATGGTCAGTGAGCAAGCTAATCACAGAGGGCGCTAGAGAGGTAAGACTCCAGCCAACGAGAGTTCACCATACTAAATATATCTGTGTACTGTTACTTTGTTACTTTAGGTATATTTAGTATGTATATATGTATACTTCCAATAGTAAACCCTGATAGGCTGGAGTCCTACCTCTCTGGTGCCCTCTAATATTAGCTTGCTCACTGACCATCCTCATACAGACAGAAGATGTGAGTTGTATCTATTCGTAGACTACTCACCTGCAAAATTAAAGCATTTTTAAGTCTAGAGCTTTGTATTGTCAATTGCAAAATCATGAAAAGGGAAATCTGAGAGGTTTTTTTTTCATTCAATTTTTTCATTAAGAAATAGTATAATTCTTTCACATTCTTACAAAAGAACGGGTGCCTGAAATTTGTAACCACCTGACTCTTGCAGCTTGGCTCTGACATGTCTTTAATACATGAGTTTTATGCGCTTTTCAGCATCTAGCCAGGTAGTCGTTGTCTCTTTTTCAAAGCACTACGCTCCACAAAAGTTTTATTTGCTAGGTCGTTTCAACAATCCTGAATTCTCTAACTATTGCAAATGGTAGATATTTTGAATCAAGAAAGGTAATTTTGAATCCTTTAGCATATTCGAAACGCTGTATGGGATTCATATGAATTTTACTTGAAATGCATTATACAGTTTTAAACTATGAGTGTTATAGGTTTTATATTTTAGCGCTTTTTATTAGCGTACAACTTTAATTACTTTACCAAGGAGTAACAATTTTATGAAAAAGTTACCTTTGAACAAGTTTTTCCTTTAAAGTATTACACATTCCTTACAACCATCCCAAGTAATATTCGTCTAATAAGTTATCATTCTTGACAATTAGTAAAAAGTTAAAAAAATAGAAGTTAAAAAAAAACCTTTTGACTGTATATTCTACGCAAAAATAACAACTGATTATTCTTATTTAAAATTAGTCAAATAATCTTTCATTGTCAGTAAATGGCCTTCCCAAGCATAGCAATACACTTGTATTTTTTTCAAAAACGATTTTGATAAATTTTTTTGATGTTAACCTTGCAATCCAGATTTTGGAGTCGAAACAGTCAGACAAACTTCAGCGGGGACATCTATTAGTTGTAGAAATTCTACTAGTGGTTCTAAGATCGCCAATTAACTAATCATAGAAGAAGAGAAAGAAGAACCCTTGAAGAAATTCAAGTCTATCATGGATTTTATAACCTCAGTCCACTTTTGTGATGGATTACGTATCCGTTGATTGATTGATTGATGGATTTATTGATGGATTTGACTTTATTAAAACCATGTGGTTTAAATCTCTTCCTGTTTGATAAGTTCAGTGCACTTTGGAAGTAAACAATACAACGTTACCATTTAACCGAAATAATTGACAAACGCGTACATTCAAACGAAACAATATGCATGAGCGACGGTAAAACGACGATCAAGGACGCGCGGGAGGGAGGGTCGCTGCAATATTCATTCTAAAGTATTTAAATTTATCCGTCCCCTCTTCCCTCCCAATAAGCTTACTAGAGGACGACAAAGAGCCCGGATCAATCGGCTCGCGATGAATAATTCGGGGAGAAGGCTAAAAAGTGCCAGGGAGAAGGATTTTAATGAGCCCACTTGGTTGTTGCGCGCCTCTACCGAAGATGGCGGACGAATTTACTCGAGTACCCACGGCTGAGATTTGCAAGGCCATTTGACTTGCCCCCTCCCCTCTAAATCTCTCCCGGACGGTGTGACCCCACCGATCGCTCCTTCCACTGGTGGCGCTCTGTTAATTTCATTCAACGAGCCGCCTCAAGTGGGCCTCGCTCCTCGAGCCAACAGAGCTAATTAGTCCCCAGCAACAGTAGTGTACGGCAGTCGGGGGTAGCAGAAATGGCTCATCAAAATCGATGAGATAATACTGCCACGGCTTACCATGTGCGTGGCAGTGTCGCGCATCGCCCGGACTGCCAACAGTAGCCCCGAGTCCAGGGGCTCGCTCTCCATCCAGGCGAGCACCCGCGACAGCAGTCCCACCGCCTCGCGGGGCCCTGGCCTCTCCTCATCCTTCCTTACGCAGTCTTCATTGTCGTTGTTGTCCCCATAGTCCTCCTCCTCCTCCTCCTTAACAACGCAAGGTGGCGCCAGCTCGCTCTCCTGGCTGACCAGCCAGTCGCGCAGCTCCTCCTCTAGCTTCTCCCCGCCGCCGGACAGTGGGGCCAAACTGGAAAAAAATGTTAAAACCGGGCTACAGACCTTATTTATCAACCGATTTGTAAAATTTCTTCTTCCAAATAGTCTTGAGATGATTTAGAAGAATCGCTTGGAGCCCGATTTTGCATTATTTAAAAATCTTTTGCATAACCTTAACTTTCGAAAAATCAATTTTTTTTTTCGATGGAAGAACTATTGTTTTTTTATTCTATGGATCTGAACGTTGTTTTTTTAGTGATTCTTAAAAATTTGAGTTAGTAACGAGGTGAATTATGGTTTTTTTAATACGTATTGAGGTTATGTCTCTTAAAAACCACTGAATTTCTCTAATTTTGATCCAAGAATCCGTTGAAAATCTGTAAACAATTAACCAATGTTTGGAAAGTGTCTTTTTTACAACTACAGTAAGGATTTACATTTTAAGCATTTTGAGGCTATGTTGGAAAAAACCAAAGATTTTTGAATAATTCACGTTTGGAGTGATTCCAATAATATAAAAAAAATGTCATGAATATTGACACAAAAGTTTTTTGAGTGCTCTTAGTTCCCCAGATTCAGAAAACCTTCTCTGATATTTTCAGGAGTACTTTACACGAAAAGTTAGAATGTTTGACGATAACAAAAGTTTCTTTGATAAAGCTGAAACCATTCGACTTTCATCCCGGAAAAGCTGTTGAAATGCGAAAATTGATGGAAAGAATATGTTGAGCTATATATGTTAATAACATTGCCTAAATTGTTCGTGAAAGAAGGCTTACAGGAATCAGCAATTTTCGCATTTGGAAAGTTTTTTAGGAATAAAAGTTAAATGATTTTAGATTTTTTCAAAAGTTGCTCCAAAATTATAGTGCTTATTGTAGTTGTAAAGGGCACTTACCAAACATTGGCTGATTTTTTCTGGATTTTTATTGGATTCTTGGACGTCAAAATTATAAAAATTCAGTCGTTTTTAAAAGACGTGACCACAAACCTTATTTAAACAATCTAAGTCACCGCGTCACCAACTAAATTTCTTAAGACGCGTTAAAAACCCCATGGAATTGTTTTTTTTTAAATTTTCTAGCTATTTGTATTCGAAAAACTTGAGAGATATGTTGGTAACATAACCTTAAAATTTTAAACCACAATTAAAATATGCTTATTCTAACTCTCTGAAATTACCAAAGTCGACAAATGTTTACATAAATTCTTTCAGATTCTTACGATACAAAATCAATAGCTTTTTAAGCAAAAAAAATCATTCCTCAGTATTTTAGATTATGTAAACGAACTTTAAGTAATAAATTAAAAAATCGGCCGCAAGCAATTTTCCAAAATCATATCAAGATTATGAACAGAAAAAAGTTTTCAATTCGGTTAATAATGGAAGACTGTCGCTGGGTTGAAACATTATTGTTTCAGTTTGGCCACACTGTGCGCCGTCGCTTCTCGGTGACAACCTAGCCTCTAGCATCAACTTGCGCAGTTCCACGACCAGCTGTTCCAGGGCTTCGAAAGTGCAGTTGTTCTCGGGACCAAAGGTAGCGGGATTGACGGCCAGCCAGGCCTGGTGTAGGCCGGCGAACGCGTCGAGCAGGGAGTACCGGCCCAGGTACGGCCCCAACAGGGCGGCCGGAGACTCGCCTACCATTCTAGCCTCGGCCAGGGCGCCCCGCAACACGGAGGCGCAGTACCGTGCGCGCAGCTCAGCGGCCACGCGCAGCGAGCTGTTACGAGGTGCGCCGAGAACGGCGAGCCTGACTCGTCCATCTGCGGCGACGCAGCGCTCCTCGGCAGGTAGATACGGAGCTCCGTTGGCCAGCAGGAGAACGCCGTTCGGGTGTAGAGCGAGGGCACAGGGGGCGAACTCGCGCTTGAACCACCAGAGAAACAGCTCGGCCGTTAGGGCTGCCCGGCCGCCCCCCGCGTAAATCACTGGCTGGCTGACCAGGTTGACCCCCGATAGGCAGGACGGGTGGTAGTCCCGGCCAACGACGAGGAGTCGGGTGCGGTGGCGACCCTCGAGGTCGGCCGCCGCCAGTAGCCAGAGTCGCTCCGGTGTCCACGCGCGGTGGCGTTGTTGGCCCGGGACGTCCCGGTAGTCGATGAGCATCACGTGCGCCCGGTAGAGCGCCCTTCCCCCCGCCGCGGCCCCGTCGTCGTTGGCGTCCTCGTCTTCCGTGCCGTCGGCCGCGCCATCGTCTTTTTCGTTGCCACCACCTTCACCACCACTACCGGTGTGGCTGCCGCCGTTGCTGTTACTACTGCGCACGCGTGGCCAGCATCGACCGCCACCGGGATCTTCGGAGGGCACCTCAGCCAGCCGGCAACTGGGCGACATTGCTGCTCCACGGGCGCGCTGCACTTCGACTTTCTCCGTCTACGGACGCACGGGAGCTTGCGGGAAGGGCGATGATAACGACGACGACGACGACGACGACGACGACAACGACGACGCAGGGATATCAGTCTGGCCCATGTTTCGCGGGCGCGACGAGCCACCTACGCGGCGTCGATCGGCAGCTGATGCTCCCGCTCCCGAGAGCCGACTGAGGCTGTGTCGCGGCCGCCAAAAGCCGGGTCGCCAGCTGGAGTGCTTTGATGTGCCGGCACTCGGCGCGCACACAGAGCCGGAGCTGTAACTGTAGCTGCCGCGGCCGGGGCCGCGGAGCGCGAGGGACGATGGCGCGATGAGGATGCGACGATGTGCCCGGCACCGCGTGGGTGTGGAATGGGGTGTACGCGTGCATCCCGCTCGGTCGGACCTGGAGAGAGCGCCGTCCTCCCTGCCCAGATGCCCGCGCGCGCAGCAGCAGCGCTGTCTCGTCGAACGGGCTGGAATCGCAATTATACAGTCGGAGACACCCCCCTTTGCGCGCTGGCTGCACAGTTGACTTGAGCCTTCTTGCTGGGTACCTCTTACTTTTCGCCTAATGGTGAACCTTTTTTTTCTTTTAACTTCTATGAAGTACAAATTTGCGGCATTAATTTCGTGTGGGGAAAAACCATTTTTCAGCCCGCTGAAGGTTATTTGTAAAGTCATTGTCTGCCGTTGGCGAATTGTATACTTCGCGTGAAATTGCATCGATGTGGTCAGACTTTTTAGTGTTATAGTTTTGAAACGAAGGGCTTCATTACGATGGCGAGCAAGTTTAGCGACTACAACGCCCGAGATGCTAAGCAAGGGCGGGGTCTTGGGTACTTGATGTATGGACTGCATGAAATACCGAAAAAATTATATCCAGTGAGGTATACGGCAGTTTTCATACAGATCAAAATAAAATATTATTGTTATCCAGAAAGTTAACTACCGCTAAATTCGTAGCAAAAAAATGTTTTTGCTCCTGTTTCTTATTGTAATAATTTCAGTATCACACACTGTACTGTGGTTGCTACTTTGTGAGTTCATTACAACTTCGTATTTTATTGATCAAAGCTACGAATATTTGGGAGTGCTAGTTAGTGTATCGTAACAATCTACTCTTATATATAACTGCATCACGCACGTTGAAATTTTCGTTGTTTTGAATTGGAAGTCAAATTATAACCATAATACAAATAAAAGTGGTTAGCTCTTAATTCTCAGGGGTTGCGGTTCGATTGATGGTGAAGGCAAGCATTTTTTCCGAGCCGTTCTCAACAACAAGAGAACCCTTGACACCGGCTGTTTCGGGGCGGATATTTCCCTGGAATTTTCCTTCAGTGTAATTTACCATGCCCCACAGGTCTAGAAAACTTGAGCGGAATTGTGAAACAGAGGCAGCTAAGGTAGGAAGTCCCTGTCGAATAAATTAGAGGACGCGACCTGCACACCAAAGCGGTGAAAGGCCCCCATTTAGATACTAGGCCAATATACGCTGTTTACTATGAAAAAAAAAGAAAAAAAAGCATGATACATGCAGTCGAATTTAAAAATCCCATGTGTGATGTAAGCAACTATATGAGGTTAGTGGCCCTAACTGGTTAAAATATTCGCTATTTATAGAATCGGCTTTTCGTACCATAGATATATAATTGGATTTCCATCTCTATACAACGAAAATTCATAAGTGCAAAATGTAGTCGTATGACAGCACATTGTTACTACTGGAATTCCTAAATTTCAATGGCTTTGATTAATATAATATAAAACGGTAGTGAACTTTCAAAGTACTAACTGTAGTACTGTGTGATATCGAAATTATTACAAATGAATCGAAAAAATTATTTGCTATAAATTTTATAGCAGTAAAACTACTTCGTAATAATATAATTTTACATTTATACTTATACATACCACCCATACACCATATTCAGTAAAACATCTTAACAAAATTAGTTTTTTGTTTTATGAAAAGTTCAAAAAAGTCGAGTACAAAAAGCATCGACAAGTGAAACGTTGATGTTCAAAGTTCATAAATCGATGTACCTTATAGTATTACATTTTGTTATTCGTTACTTTAAACGTCGTTTACGTAGTTATTCGTAATGCAAAAAAAACGTATGCAGGCAGGCCCACACTATCTTAAAACTGCATTTCATCGACAGTCGAGTGCTGTGATTTTCCAAAATGTTTTGCAAGGGTAAAATAATTACTGAATTAAAAAAATAACCTGTGATAGCAGAAATAGACTGTCGGTAAAATGCACAGTCGTAGCATTCTATGCGTTTCTTTGTATTACGAATAACTTAATAATCGATGTTCAAAGCAATGAATAAGAACACGTAATACAAACGGTATCATATATATATATATATATATATATATATATATACATATATATTTCTATACCTTGAACATCGACTGTAGAATTGTCTATTCTTCTTTTATTCTACTTTTTGAAAATCCCATACATAAAAACCTGATTTTGTTGAGGTGTTTCACTGGATCGAATACTACCGAGCAAATTATTATTTTATTAATGTCCGCGCGAGAATCAAATCAAAGTTCCTATTTCATATAATGTTACATTCTAGAGACTCAACAGATAAAGATATTTCAAAAGATATAAAAGTGTATACTGAACAGAGCGTAAAACAGTGTATTACATTAAAGACATTTATTATTCAGATACGTTATCGTTCGAATATGAATCTGCATGTACGACAAAAATCAATAAGTAGATGGACCGGTGACATCTTGGCTTAGAGGGCATTCACAAATTGCGTTAGACGTTTAGGTGGGGGGGGGGGGGTCGGGCCAAATCTCACCAAATCTCATGTGAGGGAGGGGGGTGGGTGGGCGTTACGATACTCACGCAATTTTTTTTTACAATACTCAGTTGAAATGGCTGAACGAAAACGAGGTTGAAGGAGCTGACAATTTTACAGAAGTAAAGATGGACAATAATTATATTTTGTAGAGAGTAAATAATTTGCCAAAAAAGCCTCACGCAATTTGTGAATGTCCCCTTTGAGGATAGCTAATATCTATTGATCCAGGAATGGTCGACGAGATGGAGCACTTTTAAGGACAAGTTTAAATATGCGTGATTGTAGAAGTGTGATCGAAATGAGTACACCTTACTATGTTTGATAAGAAACAATTATATTTAAAAAAAAACAGTCTATACATATTTACAAATGTTATGTGACACTTTTAATCGATACTTGATAGCTAATTAGATTTGTCCTCCCTTTCACGGAACAAGAATCGAGCTTGGTGAGGTGAGAAGAACATCGCCATTCTCGGAGAGTCATCCAGGAGCAAAATGAAAAATCAACCAACGAAACGATCTGTATCAAATGTTCTTAATTGAGTTCGATATTCCTGTTCGATATCTCAGAATGAAGAAAGCAAGAGTGCCATGTTACTTAGGCTGCGGTCACATGGACTACGAAATCCTTAATATAGAACCATTCCAGCCATGAGAGTGAGCTAGAGGTATTTCCTCTAGAGAGGTCTTTTCCGTGCACCACTCTTTCACTCTCAGGGCTCGTATTACGGATTCCGTAGTCCATGTGAATTTAAAAAACGAGTTCTACTTCAAATTTAAAAATTCTTCATACATACATATAATAAACATCAAAACAGACTTGTGGTGCTAACTGGAACAAGTTTTAAAAAATAACAATTGGTTGGAACCGAATGTAAAACGAAAACTCGAAAAAGATATTTCTTTTTCTTTTTTCTAGATAGGTTCATGAGTCAGCCAAAATTCAGTACTCATGAATTTTGATCCAATTACAAAATTTCATTGAACTCGTTGAAGACAATAGAAACAATTAATGGTAACAGATAAATGATAACTTTCAATCTCTAAACCTCGAATCAGTGATCACACTATAAATTCGCCTATTTTGGGAGATAAGTTGAAAACTCTTCAGTCGGATAGTGGCTTTCAAATTCTAAGCCTTCAACAGACGATAATTCCATAACATACACCTGAAAATTCTGAAACTCAAATCTATTCTAACCTACACTCTTTATCTAGTTCCTAAGCTTGTTCTCCAGACTGTTTGTTCATACACTAGCTTGCAAGCTTCAGCTCTTATAAATATCGGATATGTTGCACTTGCCATTCCTACAAAATGTACAGCACGCTCATAAGGCAACTGACAGTGGATTTTCCATCAGCTTGGCTAGTGCAATAATTACCAAAGTGTATCACCAGGCTTAGAGTCACCGTTGCTCATACACCCCTTTCATCGTTACACCGCTTCATTAGTCCTTCTAATTACTCTTCCGTTCACCAGGTGCATCATTATTTCATACTTCAGTAATGAACACCTCGTTCAAGTTTTCTATGCAAAATTTTCAAAGCTTTTATTCGTTTGCGTGCGCGCACGCGCGCGTGTGTGTGTGTATATGTAGACAAACACAGTACACACTATTTTAAAGTATCTGAGACATTCACTGATTCGTAATTTTCTCAGACTATTTATTTTTTCACATGTTTTATTTGTTGGTGAGTCACCAGTGTATCATTTTTATTTTAGTCGTGCCAGCCCTACAAAACTATTATTGTTGTTGAGGAGCACGTTCCTTACTCTTGCAATCGTCTATTTTTTACAACTTTCCGTAAAAAAGTTAGCTTTATATTTCAGATTTGGTTAGCTAAACGCCTAAATAGACTTGTAACAGAGATCTTTGATGATACATGATCGTAAAAGGTACGGTTTCATGTTTAAGTACATATGATTGTGTACGTATTAATGCAATGAATAAGGTTTTCGAAAGTATTGAGTACAAGAGCATACCATGAAAATATTTTTTATCGATTATCCACTCTGACTTCTGCACCATTATTGTATGTTAATGTACGACATATCAATCTTATTAACTCTATCTATGTAAAGGACGTTAAAAACCTTCATTGTTGTGGGGTATGCATTCCAGGGGGGCGGGAGGAAGATTCGTAAGGTAGCAAAAGTTTGTAGCATTGCATAACAGAATACTGACAATATGATATATTATACGCGAAAAAGTGGCGAGTTTTATTAACCTTAAAATTAGACGTGAGACAAGATCTACCTCGTTCTTATCGAATAAATTCACCTAATTTAGCATTTTTTATCTTTTACGTACTTCAAAAACAAATTTTATTTTTCTTACAATATTTGCTAAGTTTACATCATACGCAGTTCAAATCATAAGTGTATTTGCCGTGTTCACGCAAAGACGTAAGATTCACACTACTTACCAAAATAGACCAATTCGGAAATGGTATTTTGTTATTTTTTTCAAAAAACTACGTGGGAAACAATGTTCATTTCAACAACATTTATTCTTTAAAAAAGCACCAACGATATTAGCCAAAAAAATTAGGAATCGTACATCCGGATCGAAGGATATAAACTTTTCAAATATTTCCATGAAAGCCCATGTTCGAATTTTAACTTTGTCCTTTTATATAGTAACCAAACTAAGTGGTCAAGAATTGATTTTTTTACGGTTAACTATGTATATAATTCAGACGAATTTTAAATATTTTGTATAGTTTGTGAACGTCCTTAAGACTGGTAAAATCTTAGAGACGGTTCCAATCTTATTTCCATATAAATCCTAAGCTACTATCAATTTTCATTTCTTTGTTAATTTTCTACTTGACAAGTTTTATGCTAATAGTTGTTGTTCCGCTATACAAACGTACTGAAAGGATCTATGACAATAAATGATAAGCGCAATAAGTGATGGAACAGTCGTGACACTAAATTTTAACTTATTTGGAACATCAAAAAGTATCATACCCTGGGTGAAATGCGAAATCAAGTCTCCTGAGTGGGACTCATATATGATAATGTACATTGGCTTTTGTTACATAATCATGAAAAGAGTAGTTCAGAACTACTTACTTTAGTATATTTAGGCCCACATTTTATGAAAGTTAAAGTTATATTTTGAATAATCCAAGTGAACGTTAATTTTTACAAAAGTAAGTCATGTGAAATTAAGAGTTTTCTAAAATCAATGCAGCGTACTGTCGTTAACAATCATAATAAGAATAATAACAATGCTACAAGTCTAGCCGACAGAGTACTTAAGTCTTGCGATTTTTTGAACTCATCTCTACATACCATTGAAAAAGCCCAAACCCACAGAACTATTTATGTACCCAGAAAAAGCCCAAATCAACGATCAAAAAGCAGGACCAGAGATGCAGACGCGTAATAAAACATCGGTGTCCCGACGCAGCCAGTTTTCATTCAGTGCTTCTATCATTAGGGTATTTGAAAGACCACGACTCTGCTCGCACGCTGCGCAGCCCGCGTTCTGTTAACGCGGTAATGATCGAAACAAGAAAATCCCCTCTACCGGCTCGCGGAAATAGCCACAAGGTTGTGCTGCCAGTCGTGTATGAATGGCAGCGTACACAGCGCGGGCACATCGCGAGTGAGCGCTGGTGCATGTCAGTGCTTACGCTAGGAGAGACAAGGAGTGAGAGAGAGAGCTTCTCCAGAGCATGCGGGGGCTTGCCCCCCCCCCCCTGCATAACCCGCTCGAGATTCGACACTGAGGGCTGATGTCCGGGAGCGTGGAGAAGAAAGCGGAGGCGGAGGAGAGAGCGGAGCCGGTGAATAGCGGCAGCCAGGGAGGTGCCGACCAACCCCGTGCCGATCGTTGCCGGGGCAACGCGAGAGGCATAGCGGGGTAGACCGGGGGAAGGGGTGCGACGCTCGACCCCCACTCACCTCTCTCGCTCCAAGCCTGCTGGGTCGAGCTATCGGTGAGCTCGGGAGTGGGGCTTGATCTACTTGCCGGTGCTCTTCGCTGAGTCTCTTCTTTCCTCCAGCTTTTGCCCCCCCCCCCCCCCCCCCCCCCCGGGCGTTTGCCCCCCCCCCCCCCACTGCCCCCTTCTGACCTTACATTTGCCGGCCTCCACTCTGCCGTTCACACCCCCGCGTTCTGGCTCGAGTACACTATTATGTACGCATGCAAACTCGGACCGGTTCAAGCGATTGCTGCACCTCATCCTCGTAGTATGTATAATATGTAAGGGCCTACTAGCTGTAGAGGCCTCGCTCTTCGGACACAAATCACCTGACAGTTCCAATCTCACTTATTCTCCCACTCCGCTGCAGAGGAATTCGATGCTGTAGTGGTGTGAGAAAGAGGGAAGAGAGGGAGGGAGGGATCAAGTGATGCGAAGAAGAAAAAGCGCAGGAGAAAGAAAAGCTAGGGGGAGGAGGGGTGGCGATGGCGGTGTGGGGATGGCCAGTTGGCTTGGGGCTCCTATCCGGTTTTTCTCAGGCCAACGAGGGTAGTTGGGGGTGGGGGGTGGCATCGATGCCAGCGGCTCTGGCGGTGGGGTAGCTCACCCCCGAGAGTGCTGAGGCTGCTACGGCCAATCCGAAGGAGCCGTCGCCATGGCTACCACCCGAGTGAGTCTGGAGCGCCTGCGTGCGTCCAAAAGGGACCGCGCACCTTCCCCACCCTCGTTGGCTTCTCTTTCACGACATGGACAGTAGCGGAGCCAACGACGCCTCTGACTCGCTACTGCTTCTCTCTCGGAGGTTTACCTACCCCTTCCAGCCTCGTAGACCCTTCCCCCCCCCC
>JAPYYV010008208.1:0-19826 GCA_030522625.1 Copidosoma aretas | reverse complement strand
TGACGTGCTGGAGCAATTTGGACACCGGAATCGGATTTAGCACCTCGAAATACATATAGTATGTATATTCGCTTATAGGTACCCTGACTTTTTTTTTTTGTGGTCCTGTGTTATTTAATAAGACTGCTGTCTATTACTATATAGCTAGATATGTGTGTATTTCTGCCGAACGATTAAACTCTCATCAATTAAAAAACGGCATGTTTAAAACATCCGCCAACCAGAAGCTGCCTTAGCATGCCTTACTAGCTCGTTATTAGGGTCATTCTACATCTACCACGTTAGAACAGATATCGCAGGCACTTAAGTAATTAATGAATAAACCATAAAAAAAGCGTTCACCTAAGTATCCAGCGTACTTCTGGATAAATAAATAAATAGTTTACTACAAACAACCTTTAATGAAATGACTCAACACGATTCTGAAATAATGCATTAATAATCCATAACGAACAACTTATAACCAAACAACCCATGGCACTTCTAGATAATTAAATAAATGCATAGCCAAATTTTTGGGGTCTACGTGGATTCTGCGTGCCTACCATATCTAATTTACGTTCTCATAGATTCTACATGGAGTCAACGTGAAATTTCAAACAAAAAAAGGATTTACTAGTTATTACTGTTGGATACTTTAGCTAGCGATATTTTAATATATTGTTACAACTGTGCGTAATAATAAAGACAAATAAACTTTCATGACAACGTACTTAAACCTTTTTAGTGGACATGAACAGAATGTATCAGCTCAAGGTTACAATCTCGGCTAACTATACTTATTTACCATCATTATCCGTACCAACCGTATCGTTTTTTAGATAAAACGAGATGATAAATGCATTCATTGCCATTAAAACCGTGCAACCAGCGATATAAATATTTATGTACATATATATATGTATACATATATACGTCTTTTTATATGATATAGTTATATAGAAAAGGCTTTTTACACCCCCTGCCCTTTAGCCCTGTCACAAAATGAGAGAAAATTTTCTTTTTTTCTGTGTAAAATTAGCCTAAAAATATTAGTGTTAAGCCCTTTCTACTTCTCGCAGCCCCCCTTACTCTTTTATCCATCCCCTAACAGCCTCTTTCTGCCCCCTTTCCCATGAAATAAGGAAAAATTCGCTTTACTGCATCATTATGTTAGTTGGTCAGAACTTATTGAGCAACCCCCCTCCCTCAGCCCTTCCAGCCTCCCACTCAATGACAGTCGAAAGCACCTAAATGAATCCAATAACCTACTAACCTCAAAAAACCCTAGAACATTGTCGAACTCTGCTGAGATAATAAAATTGCAGCCTAAGCCGCTTCTCTTGTTGCTAATTACCAGAGATCACCCGATGATGATCAAAGGCACTCAAACTATGTTAATAACCCAATAAGCTTAACAAACCTATAACATTGTCAAACACTGCCGAGAACGACCGATTGCTGACAAAAATGTTTTAACCATTGCTTGTTTCCATAGATCACCGAAAAAAATTTGGAACCCACCGGATTAGAAAAAGATTCCAAACGCCTTCAAATAGTATACGGTCCATTGACGGTTCCCGGAGTAAAATCTTGACGGCCCATACGAATTGTCTTACCAGGTACTTTTTCTGTCTGTATACGGGGAAATAAAAGTCTGAGAACCGTAGAGTGCCCGTGAAATGTCCGTACATGGCCCGTAATCGTGAAATCATGAGATTTGAGGTTATGATGCACTAAAAAGTATACGAATTGTTAGGTTGATAAACTATTACTATCAGTACTTGATACATGTCCTTGAATAAATCATTGATGAAAAACTTGTTAAAAGTACAAGGTATAAATTACAAAAAAATTCGAATAAAGTGCTCGCGAAAGAAAAAAGGTGATCGAAAATGGATAGAATGCACCAGCACTAAAAAACTGATAAAAATTAACGATTGTGATGAATGTAAACGAGTGGCTAAATTTATCCAAATAATTTATCCAAATAAATACTTTTGCATTTGAAGCACGACTGTTACGTTTTTCATCAAAGTGAAATGAATGATCATAACACATGCATAAAAATAATTGTTTCACAATTTTGTTATATATTTACTATTTAAACTTGTATATTCATATAAATCAAGATTCGTTGCACAAAAAGTTTTTTCCTCATAAGATCAACAACTTATCTTTAATACACATAAAATATAAGCTATAAAAGTTATAGGAGTAACTATTTTTTAAAAGATTTTTCAAATGTTATTAAATTTTCAAAGCATTTGACAGGCTATAAAATAGTTATTAACAAGAATAAAAAATTGTATTATTTGAGGTCTCTTACTGATCTGCTTTACTTTGTTGTAGAATATTGAGTAGCTTCTTAGTATGTAATAGATCATTTTTTGATTGTTTTTAATGATGTATACCTCCAAGACCATCAGGATTATATCGTAGATAAATGTTTGCAACACAAAAATATTATATTTCAATGGGATCTACAACTTTCCTCGGCCACACATATGCCTAAAATGTAAATAATGATCGTTACAGGGAAAACTGGTGATTTAAAAAGTAATTTCAAGCTTTTCTTTGATTTTAAAAGTAGTTCTAATTACTAGTAACGTATAGATGTTCATGTTCCCGGGCCATACATAGAAACTTTATGGCTCGTGTAAGGTCCATAATACTTTTGATAAATACATCATGTAATAATGTAAGGTGTGGTATCGCGCACACCTTTTATCTGACCAATCACAAGCCCGTCCCATTTGTCGCCATATTGAAATTATGGCCAATAAGAGCATAGCATTGATCACACCAAATTTCAATAGAAGAATAGTATGAAATAACATAAAATTAAACATTTTGGAGTAAAACAAAATAAATTTAATCGAATTTTGTAATTCAAATGTATTGTTTAACCTTGTCAATGACATTTTATAAAAATAAGTTTGAAAATTCATTTAATGTCATATTAATAGGTATTTAATTATCAGAGTACTATAGGAATAAAATGTTCATCAAGGATAGACGTTTAAGAGAAATGTATGCCAGTATGCATAGTAATTCATGAAGTAGAGCTATTTATTTAGAATGCAACAACATAGCTTAAGATAACTCTTTACAGAAAATTAAAAATCGATGTTAGAAAAAAAAAAAAAAATTAAATACATAAATAAAATAAAATTTATTCCACGCAAAGCTTACATAGTGTATTGACAACCGATTACGTAGTCTGCAAATCTGTAAGCCGCATCACATTTATGAATAAAATTTTAGCGTCTTAGCGGACTTGTTAGCTGAGCGTTCTATTTTACATGCAATGATTCTTGCTTTATTTATCTCTCTTGAGCGAATGTATGTTCTAGTGCGGACTAAACACAACAAAACGTCGTCACCAATATCAAATTGATCGTGAAATTTTGATTTTAGAAGGCTTGCAACTTTTTTATAAATAAATATTTCATCACTCAAGAAATTTTTATGAAATTCATTAAAAATTTCTTCTAAATACTGGGCTGTTTTCTTAAATTCTTCATTAGGATAGATAAGTGATCCATTAGATATACAACAGAGCCATGAGGGATAATTCTGTGTTGGTAGTTCTCTAGTAGGATTTCCGAGGGTTGGGTATTTATATCTAAATCCATGGGCAACGTACCCAGCAATATAAATAAGAGCTTCTTCCTTAATAATTTGTTGAACTGCGCGAATTTCAGGTAAGCCCCTTGTATTACCTATAATCATACAAAATAAAAAGTATTAAAATAAATGTTTTACCACTACAAAATATCAAGACATTGATTACAGCACAATCACATTATTATAAATCATGAATGCGTGTGCATGTAAATACGGATATTATAAATATAAATAATAACTTATTAAGTAAAGCTGTGAGAATCAGTTAATCGATAGTCTAAGTTCTTTCTCTGAAAATGAAATAACATTAAAACGCAGATACATCAGAATATTTTAAATATATAACTGAATAACAATGAAAGAGAAATAAATTGTTCCCAAAACTTTGCAATTTATATCTTACTAGTTACAAACTTATTTAAAAAAGGTACATTGCTCAAGGATTTCTTCTTTACTAGATTCACTATTATAAAAGTCATTTCTTTCCTCATTATAAAAAGCTTCTAAAATTTCAAGCATAGCTTCATCATCTGATGAACTATTACTATTAAAAGTATTAAAATAATTCATGGCAACTAACGTAGAATCATTATCTTCTTCTGTATTACACTTGTCTACAAATAGATCAGAGAAGTGTTTTCCTGAAATATAACATCGAAGTCGATAACGAAATTGCAATGCCGACGGTTTATCGTAAAACGCGCCCATTCCTCTAATGCACGAAAAAAAATTTTCAACTACTTTTTGATTTAACCGAGTAGTAAGTATGTATTGTATATTAAAATGAGGAAAAGAATATGAGCTTTTAAGATAACTAAGTAACTCTTTAAATGCATTCTTATTAACTAGTATTCCCTTTTAAAATGAAATCAGAGTTTTGTGATTTTCCACCCCACAATTTTTCATGCAAAATGACATGTCAGCTGAAATTTTATTTTGATTTTCTAAACCAATGCTGTAAGCACTCAAAGCTGCAGTATTTCCAAATCTGCTGCGGCTATTGAATAAATCAAACCAATCATTGCAGAGTTTTAGAACATCAGCACATACATTCAAGTTATTGCAGTTTGATAAACTGTTCATGCCAAACCACCGAACAGCTTGAGCTGTACTGTTCGACAATATATGGGCAGCCAGTGAAACATTCTGACGTTTAAGACCCAAAAATTTTAGTTCTTTCGCTTTAATTGATAAGGAATTTTCAGATCCTCTTTATTGTAAGCCAAAATTTCTTCCAAGCATGTTTTAGTCAAAATTTTATCTTGAAACTGTAATCCTGAGTCCAAAAAATGATTTCTAATTAACTTAAGCAGGTGGGTAGCATTAGCAAAAACAAAAACTTTGAGTTTTTTGTTTATAGGATGCCTTAAATAACATTCCTGATTTTTATCAATTCCAATATTTCATTGATTTGGCAATGTAATATTTGATCCACCTAGATCTCTTGTAAGAGCTACAACTGTAAAGCCAACACCATATAGCTTTTCAATTGTTTCATTTACGATGCCTTGAGTTAATTGTTGGTTCAAATTATAATAAATAGGCTGCTTCCAATTTAGAAATAAACCGCAAATCATACCGAATTGAACAGTTTTGTGAGGTCCAATTCGTTTTTCTTAAGATCGATCTATCTCAATGTTTTAAGAAATATGAATCCCATCAAAAAATAGGACACACAGTTTTTCATGTTCACAATGGTTTTACCCTTATTTTTTAAGGTAGACAAAACTGATGACAAGACACTAGGGGTAATGTCAAGCTGGGCAGCTTTTTTTCTGAGAGTACTTGGGGATGGAAGTGGCATGTTTTTTTTGCGCAAATATCTGTAACCCTTCGGTGACACACTTTTCAACGAAATTGCTGCTGCAATATCATTACTTGACCATTTAACAAAAGCTTTCTAAGGATTCATCAATTTTCGGATTTGACGTTCAGTAAGAGCTGGTTTTAAAATTTCATATACTTTTTCCTCAATCCTTTTTTCTGCATTTTTTCAAAAACTCGTAATTTTTTTGTAAGTTTTGCATTTTTATTTTTTAAATAATTCTATTTTTTAATGAATAAATTTTCTTGAAGCATCATTTCATGTAATTCATTTGTCTTAGTACTTTCTTCACTTTTTTTTTTTTCGATTAATGGACATAAAGTCTTTGTTTCATCGTTTTGCCTAAAATATAATAGATATATATTAAAAAATTTGTTAACTTCACAAATAAATAGAAACTGTTCAGTTATAGTTTACGCAATCACATTCTTACTTGCTATTACATCGTCCAGTCTAATTTTTTTATTTGTCAAATTAACTGGGCATATTTCTAAGACGTTTTCTGAATCAAATTTGTATAGGTAATCAATGTTATTTTCCACAGAATCCCATCTGAACAGAAACATATTTTGTGAAACTCATTTTTTTAAGAATTATATAAATTATTGACATGGAGGTTTTTTTATTCATAATTTATCATATATCATTCTAATTACTTACACTCTCTTGGTGCCCTGTTTTTTCAATTTTAGCTGATTTTCTTCTTTCAAGTTTATTGTAGGAACTGCTGTTTTCTTTAATTTCAAAATATCTGTATCTCCCGGAAGTATTAAGTGCTCTGGTTTTTTTTCAAAACAATCAGGAGCAAAATAAGTGGAGAAAACTCGAGCTATGAACATAATTTAATTCAATACATTAACTTTCATAATGAACTATTATGAGGCACCGTTCAGCATATCGTTAAAATTATTCCTCGTAGAAAAAAACAACTACCTAAATAAAAATATATTGTATCATGCCTGTTGTAAGGTTGATTTTATCGTCGTCGCAGGCTTCCACCCATTTCTTATGAATTTCAGGATCTTTTGGCAAACGGAAGTATTTAATTCCGAAGCCTCTCGTTTTTTTGTTTTAATTACAACAAGTTTCCACCGAGCATGCAGGCATTTTTCTAATAAAAACACAAAACTGCACTTCTTGTCAATGTAAACATTTTCAGCTGACAGCTTGGCTGACAGCCTAATATGGCAGAAACTGGGACTGCGCAGTAGACGTCAAAAACGCGTCTAGATAGGGAGCACACCTTACTTTATTACATCATGGGTAAATGTATACTGCCCGGAAATTTTCCTGGTAACACATTATAAAGGAGCCTCAAAGGTGCCAGAAAGGGTCCGTATGGTAACTTTCTAGCACCACACATGGTCCATGTACTTGCCGTAGGGTCAATTTCTAATCGGGGCGATGTCAGCAATGAAATAATCCACTGCGAGCTTTTTTCGCTATTGACGTAGAATCTTGATTCGTACGATATATCGATATATCTCCCTACTAACGATCGGTATCGACGAAGCATCTCGATTGATGTGATGTATGGATATACTCTTTCTAGCGAATCGAAAACCATGATCTACGCACGGAAGCGATTGCTTGCTCTTTTACTCGAATTAAATTACTATTAAATTACTAAATTTTATTCTATTTTGTTTACGTGGGTTAGGCGTAAGTCGGACTTCTATATCTACTAGAGTTCTGATAGTTCTAAAAGTGTGCAGTGTATATGTACATAGTGTTAGCAGCGTTAATTTTTTTGTAGTCTGTAAAATATTATTACAAAACATTGTTTATTCCGAATCTGAAACGAGTGGCTGATTTGATGTTATTGTATGTACACAGACAATCTGATGCTAAGGGTTTTAATTGTTAATAGTGTTTTAATTCACGAGACGAGACTTGTTAAATTATGAGTCACGAGTGTCATAACCTCATAACCAAGGTGTACATACATATTCATGTACATCAATTGCATCTATTCTGCGTATCCACATCTATACTACTTATCATCTGACTTGTAAGCTGAAAGTTAGTTGCAAAAAATATTGTTTGTAAGCTGAAAGCTAGTTGCTTAAATATTGTATATTTCATTTAACAGGAAAATTATTGTATGACTAAGTTATGAATTGCAACAGAAGGACATACTTACTTACTTCTGGTGCAAGAAACGGTTCACTGGCTCAAGTAATACATTTAACTATAATATTAAGATTATGTTTAAAACAATGCTTCATCAATCAACAATAAATTTGATATCTTTCTCTGGGGAACTTGGAGAATATATAGGCATAAAGATACTGGGGTTAAGAAAAGTAGATACATTCGTCGTTCGCATAAGAACAGTATATCTACTTGTATATATTTCATTTGAGAGTCTCTCAGAGAATCAAATAAATTGATCAGTCAATGCCGTACTGCTCCTTATTTTTCTTTTCGTAAAAAACATTGTTTAGCACTACATATTTGGATTAATGCGTAGAAAGAATTGTCGTAATCAAATTTGTAGTTTTTAATACTCTCAGCAGCGCAACAAACAGTCAAAATGACGAATCCATGGTTGTCCTACTGATGGGTTCTACTGGTAAAAGGTCAATTATCACTTAAGCTTCTAACATTACAGGTGAGCCATACAAGCTTTTGGTACTGCTGTTTTTAGACACGACTATTTTACATGTATGTCATTGCAAATTTTGCCAGATTTGGATTGAGTAAGATACTTTATCGAAGATCGACCTTTTACACATTAATTTTTACGACGTCTTATGTGACAAAGAGATATTTTCAATATGAATATCTATAAACGGTCTTGTTTACATGTATTTTCAAAATGAATTGCATTTATTCTATTAACACTGTTTTATTTTCTGGTCACTCATGTCTTATTTTCTTATGGCTGGAATTTTTTTTTATTTCAGCTCACCTTTGTGATGGAAGGAGTGCAAGTGATTATGAAATGAAGCTTGTGAAACGAATATTGCTTATGAAAACGGAAGACGAACTATAATAGGGTTCGAAAAATGTATTTATTTGATCTTTTTTTAAGTATGAAAATAACTCATAACGAATTGTATTTAATTTCTAACAAACTTGAACAGCAACAAAAATAAACGAAGCAAGTTTAGTATCCACTATGCATAACTTCATACAATGCTGAATTATATGTGACATCATTATTAAATTATTCAACGTAATAAAAAATCTTGGTAAACTCATAACTGGCTTCTATTTTGTTTCCCTACCAACTTTGAATAACAAGATCGATGATTGTTTGCATTAACTCATCATCATTGATCTCATTTTTGCCGTATTATGTTATATTACTAAAATGGCTGATAAGGTATCTAAGAACTCGGATTTTACAAATGTTTCATATCGATTACACGGTGCTTCGAAAAATAAACTTATTGAAGCAGACATGTCTATAACTCCTGATTATAATGAGCATGAGTTCCATAATATAACAGAGCCGTATCGAATGAAAAAAACAATATTAGTGAAACCAAATCAAACACCTGTAACAATAAAAGAATTGAAAAATCGATTGAGTACATCTTATGCATCTAATAAATGAATCTTTTTAACAAAAACCCAATCGTAATATGTCATTTAATACTCCAAATATTCCTGCATCTACATTTGTAACGTATACAGAATGCTCAATAAATGATTCTCAAAGAAAGTCAGTCGTAACAAATAAGACAAAAATGATTAAACTGGATAAGATTTCTAAATATTAATGATATACAGGTTTACAATGCAACAGTCAAAAATCTAAGAAGTAAAAAACTTATGCCGATCAATCAGATTGCCTACAAAAACAGTAAAACCGATCGAATAAGTGATTTAGATCAAGAAATGTATTTAGATTCTAATCATGTAACTGACAATGGAATAACGCGTTATGTATCGTACAGCGAGAATTTAAAATATGATCAAGTGAATACTTCTGTACAATCTTTGTCTCACAATTGGACTTATTGCAGAGATTTAAGTCGAACTCACTTTCATATGGTACCTGAACATGTTTATTGTTGCATATGAAATTTTTTTGGAACAATACGAAGCTTGATTTAACAAATAAACGTTTAAACAATGATGTACATGTGTACAACAACAGTTAAATACTACAATGTGAGGCTTCTATACTGTACAATGTTCTTATAGATATTAACATATCTGCAAAACCATTAAATGATATTTGTTGTAGCAAGTGCTCTATCAACATGAAGCATGTTATAGTACTTAAGCGAGTAGCATATAACAAATACGATGTCATCTATAATTTCAGTATGTTGTCCGATAATCAGCAGAATCTTGTTCAGAGTAGCACTTTCTGTCTAAAAAATAATCCCGTGTGTATAACACAAATACGAGAGGTACAAAATGATCATACGTTTTCAAGTTATCATACACAAAAGACACATATGGTGGAGGTCTCTTCCAGTATTCCTATCTCAATAGAAACACATGTTAAGCAGCTCTATTAAATCACTCATACTTTAAAAAAAACGCCGATCAATGTTACAAATAAGTTGAATATTTCTTTAGAAAACTGTGTGCAAAAACGTTATGGTGGTATAATGAAAATTTTATGTATCCGTTGTGAAGAAAAACATTTCGCTCAAGAAAAGGTATCATCAACAGACTCGTTTAATGATTGTTACAATTATGGTAAAGTACGTTTGGATACATTTAATCATGAATTTTTAAATGATCTACAATTGCTAGTTAAAGGTGAGCATGAAAAGTCAAAGGAATTTTTTTTAAATATTCAGCGATATAATAGTTCCTTATCTTTTGCCTCGTTGAATGATAAGGTCTTTAATTTTGATAAACGACAACCTGGCCCGTGATGTTTTAAAAGCCCAGGCAGTATCTATTATCAGATCAATACAGCTTTAAAACCACATCCAGAGCAAGATCCTACATATGGTCAGTTATTTCTTAACGATGATAAAGAAGCCACAAAATTTCGTTTGAACAATAGTACATTCGATTTTGCACTTATGAAAATGTTAGATATTATTATAAGGAAGCATAATGCCTTTGCAAAGTCATACATTATGATGAGTAAAGAGATTAAAAAACAAGAATTTCAAAAAAAATATTAAAATCCTGCCTCACATGAACTACATTTAGCATTTAATAGTAAAGAAGGACTCGACTTTAATAGATATAATATTCAAAGATGTAATAAAGTTGCAGCTATTTTCACAACGAATGCTGATGGCGATATTCCTGATTCTTATGTAGTAATTCGAAGTAAAAACTCCAAAGAGCTGAAAAGAGTCAGTTCTATGAATTCTAATGTTAAACCATGGACGTATCGATCATTTTGTCTACATAGTTTTTCATCAGGATGGCACAAAGATATGAAGAAAGATGGAAATTGTTGAATAGCTAGATTAAATTATACCTCGTATTTATTAGGTGATCGAGAAAATATTTTCAATCCGACTCATTTGGGACACCGCTTATTACAACAGTACATTGGAGATAATTATGTTAAAATTAAAAGAGATAGAGTTAATTGGTGTATTTCAAATCAAAAAAAGTTGAGGGTAGAATCATATCAAGGATTGATTGATTATATACATATAATGACAGATAATACTTCAAACTACCAAATCGGTAAAATTGTGATATTTACATCAACTTTTATCGGCTCACCACGAAATATGATGCAAAAATATCAAGATTCCATGTCGATAACCAGAGTACATGGAAAACCAGACCTATTTATTACTATAACTTGTAATCCCCAATGGCCAGAGATAGTTTAAAATCTTAAGAAAGGGCAAACGCTGCATGATCGTCCTGACATAGTTGCTCGAGTATTTGATGTAAAAAAAAAGGCCCTTATTGAAAGAATA
This sequence comes from Copidosoma aretas, assembly GCA_030522625.1. Lineage (NCBI taxonomy): Eukaryota > Metazoa > Arthropoda > Insecta > Hymenoptera > Encyrtidae > Copidosoma > Copidosoma aretas. The sequence goes on along the minus strand of JAPYYV010008208.1, from coordinate 8,525 downwards.
GTAAGGAAAAAATCGTTATATACTTAGTTAGTCCCAGTACAGTTGAACATTTTCATTTACGATTACAATTACTGCACGTAAAAGGTAAAAAAAGTTTTGATGATTTTAAGACTGTCGTGAACAGCAAAGTATGAAATCTACTAATAAGAGGTTATGTGATCGAATAAGCTAATGAGGATCAAATGCTTAAATTTTGCGGTTGACGAATTAGACTACCTCCAGTATACTTCCTATCACCAGTCTTATCTTACACTCCGTGTTAAAAAACAGTTCCTTTCAGATTTGGGAATTCTCAAGGACTAACTTTTATGACGTGAGAAACATATGTATATATGTAGAGCCTTAATAATATTTGACGGAGAACAGAACCTTTTGTCGGTACTTACGGTTTATTTATGATACATTCGAGCCTGTCGATCGATCAGATCGATCGACAACGAAGTATCGTGGATCGATAAAGCAGACTGCCATGCTAGAGAATTTGTCCAAAATTTTCGGCGATCCATTTAAATATACGTTTCAATGTTTGATAATGCATAAAATACTTTGTTACCAACAATAATATAAATAACATAAGATGTGATATGAAGTGACCAAGAGCGCTTAATTTTTTCTTGGTTAATTAACAACATTATTGTGACTGACATAGCAACTAACACCATCTAACCAAGAGCGCTTCATTTTCTCACGAATTATTTTGAGCCATTATTATTAATAAGATAAGAACGAATACCAGGTGACACAGCGCGCTTAATTTTCTCACGATTGAATTAATTAATTAATCATTAATAACATAAGAACTAATACTAGGTGACCCAGAGCACTCAAAATTCGCTTGTTTTAATTGATAACATAATTCTGAGTAACATAAGAACTAATACCAGCTAATCTGAAGCGCTCAATTGTCTTACGATTTATTTGATATTATTATTATAAATAAGATAAGAACTGATACCAGCTAACCCAGAGTACTCAATTTTCTAGCGTTTCAATTATTATCAATAACATAAAAACTTATAACAGGTGACCAAGAGCGCTGACTCTCTTCGCGTTTTTATTCATGACATTATTATTAATAACATTAATAACATAAGAAATAAAACCAGGAAATCTAGAACGCTTAATCATCTTACGATTTAATTGATACCATCATTATTATTTAGATTATAACTAACCATAATAACAAACACTAAGTGCCGCAGACCACTCAAAATTCGCTTGCTTTAATAGTAGGTAAGCCGTGCCAGTACTACCCGACGAGCAAATTTTTACCCCCTCTAGCGCCCGTGTATACCCCCTCCAGCTCGTGCGAATTTTCCCCCCACCAATGCCCTCTGAAATCTTTAAGTAGGGGCTCTCTCGCGCATTCTGTGCACTGGACTCCAGCTCTGCGACGAAGTAGAAAGAGCCGAACAGGCGAAGTAAAAAACCGCACAGCTTAAAATAGCCGTATAGGCTTGAACAGTCCTTATAAGGACTAAAAATATTTTAAACGTTAAGACTGTCATTCCATAGAATAGGTTAAGGTTAATCAGCCGGCTCTTTTAAGAGCGAACATTTTGAGAAAATACACTTTTTAGAGTTGAAAATGTTAGGATTTTTACATTTAGTCTTGTGCACTTTGAAATAGTGCTATGAGAGTCCAGGTATACCAGGTCCTCGGTGGCACAGTCGGTAGCACGACCGACTGTCACCCGGGAGGCCGCGGTTCGAGACCGATGTCCAAAAAGTTATTTTCACGGCCTCTTAATTTGTCTCTTGACATAAGCAAGTCAAGAGACAACTATAAAAAATTTTAAAGTAAAATTTAAATTTTTAAAACCTTAAACTGAAAATAAAAATATAAATTTTAAGACGGCCCTGAAAAGGGCCGGAGACGAGCGCACCGGCGCGCGCAACTCCGCAAAGTTCCCCCACCATGTGCCGTTCGGAGAAGCTACTCCAGAATCCATATAAGGAGGCTCTTTCACGCACCAGGCGCACTCGAGAGCGGCTCGGCTGCACTTGCTCATCACGCAATGGTGAGCAAGAGAGCAGCTGCAACGAAAATTCGCTCGTCGCGCAATGGCGAGCGAATAGCAGCAGCGGTAGCAGTAGCAGCGGTAGCAGGACCGATAGCAGTGATGGACGAGCTGCAGCAGTGGCAGCGCTCGAGAGAGCAACAGCAGCAGGGACTCCGCGCTTAGCGGCACCGAGGGATTCCGCACTCAGCGGAAACGTAGGACTCCGCGCTCGGGAGAGCAGCGGCAACGAGGGACTCCGCGCTCAGCGACAACGGGGGACTTCGCGCTTAGCGGCATCGGGGGATACCACGCCCAGGTTAGACTTCGCGCTCGGGAGAGCAGTGGCGACGAGTAACAGCAGGGACTCCGTGCTCGGGAGAGCAGCGTTCGAGTCACATTAGCTCAAAGAGCTAATGAATTAAACGTATTGAACTGCAATTCGCTTTTTTCAGATCAAATAAATATAATAGGCTCTTTTGAGGGCCTATGATTTAAACGTATATGAATTACAATTAACCCTCTTTTCTTTTTTCCTCTCGTGGCTGCACGAAGCCTAGAGAGGTTCTTTTTCTCTGTCTCGTGGCTGCACCAAGCCTAGAGACTCTTTTTTTCTCTCTTATGGCTGCACGAAGTCTAGAGAGAGATTCTTTTTTCTGGCTTAACTGAGCTTTAACAAACGGCTCTTATTAGGGCAAAAATTAAAAAATGTAAACGCTACTGCCTTCCCCCACCACCTTTATACCTACTCCGAGGGTTATCCCCACCAGTGGAAGTAGCAGTGGGAAATATAAGGGGGCTCTTTCGCGCACCAGGCGCATTTGAGAGCGGCTCATGTACACTTGCTAACTGTGAGCAAGGTAGCAGTGGGTAGCAGCATTAGCAGCGGTGGAGGAGCAGCAGCAGCAGAGACTCCGCGCTCAGGTCAGACTCCGCGCTCAGCGACACTGAGGGAGACCACGCTGGCTATACAATCGGCTTTTTTTAGGGCCAACAATACTTTAAACGTATCGATACATCCAAAAAAAGAGGGCACTTGGACTCTAACCAAAGATCTTTTGATTTGCAGTCGAACGCTCTACTGCTGAGCTATACCCTCGTATGTACCCCCTTACGTTAAAAAGATTGATGACTCTGAAAAAGGTCTGCAAAGGTGTTAATTGATAAGGGCCCCAACCAAACGTCTTTATCTATGAGGTACACTCGATTATTTTTACCTCTCCAATAAGCTCACCTAATGACCAATACAGAAGTGGTGCTACGGCATCTTACAGCTCGTCATCATCGCTAGCATCTTCTTATTCCATATTAAAGTAGAATCATTTGATGCGTTCGACAATATGTAGAGCACACATAGACTTGTAGGCTCCATTGTGATGAGGACAAGTAGTGACCTGTCTTGGGAGCTCGAACAGAGGATAGTCTGTCATGTCGGTGACTATGAAACCAAACCTTCCAAGCCACTTTTGCTTTAGCTCTCCTATCACAAAAATCTTGGTATCATTTAGGAGGTTTTCTCGTAGAATATTACCGATTCCAGTATAATTGATATTACCTGAGTCCCAGGGAAATCCATGATAGCAGAGCTCGAGACACAAATTCTTATGTTTATACTCCTGCAGTAATTTGCGCCACGCAAAGGGTGGTATAAACAGAAATTCATGTGCTTCATCTTTATTTAGTGAAATAATAGCTAATTTCTTAAGCACATAATCATCGTCAGGCTTCTTAAAGCCTTGCATGTCTACCACATATTTAATTTTTTTTTTTAGTTTTTCATAACCTTTAAGTTCAGGAAATGATGATTTATTTGTTGAAAACTTGTCCGTTAAATTTTTTAGCCACGATTTGTCACCATCATCCTTAGTTAAAAGTTTTTAATACTTGACTCCTGCGGTAAATTTGCTTATTGTCGGTTTATGCGACATAACAATTTAAAAGATTTTACTGTCTTTAGACTCTTTTTCCTCTCACTCTACTAATCTCTGCTCTGCTGACCTTTCTTCATGACAGCTGAAAGACAAATGATGCAAGCATAGTCATGCATCAACTTGTATAGCCTCACATAAGTTTCTTGACGTCACCACTCATCGGACTATACTGGACAATGCGATCATGTAGAATCAAGCAATAGGCTGATGTGCTGGCGGGAAAATTGTCATTAGATTTAAACTCTGGACGAACATCTACTGGAGCATTTTTCAATGACTCGTTTTGCTTAGAGCAATCAATGACGATTAAAGGTGCTCGAGTTAGAAAGAAGCTTTTACTTAACAGAGGGCTTTTATCTTTACCATAATAAGAATTCTGAAAATCAGCATACATATCATACAATAATGCATACTGTCTTTTGTCTACATCGAGATTAGGATCACCGTAGGGATAATATTGTGAATTCAAGTAGAGTTTTACATTTCTTGTATAACAATGATCAATCATGCTAGCGTTGACGTTTTTCTGATTTTTACGATTGATCTGGAAAGATAGGATGGTATACCGTGGTTTTTCCAACTGATTGGACGTTTTGACTGTCCAGATATGTTTCGATGTTGTGGGTAAGAGTGGATAGTCATAGAGCTCTCAAGTACGGAAACTCATAGATAAGAGCTTTTCTTTCTGCAAAGAATTAAATAGACGAATTTTATGAGAGTCTTACATCACCACATAAGGCATAAGCCATTCAAGTTTAGGTTTTTCTATCATAAAATCTTCCCAAGTTACTGGCTGATCAATATCTGCACCAACAATACTAGCTTAAAAAACTACTTTGTGTAGTTGATGTACCAAGCCAACCTGCATTATTAGTCGATACCTCTTGATCAGGAGTAAGCGTGAGCCAATTTTTAATAAGGGTTGTTAAGCCTACAATTTTACACTTATCTATCTCTATAGCGTCTATCTCATACCTTATTTCCTCAAATAGATGACAGATGACGTTGTTTAACAATTGAGTATTTGCTGTTGGCGTACGATCTGCTTTAACTAATTTTCCATGAATGTGCAACGAACTCTAAGATGGTAGCAGACATAGTTCTTGATGTTAAATCAATATACGGATCTCATCGCTATTATTATCAGTTGCAGATGCGTAGGGCTGATGAGCAAGAATTTCATATTGGTCAATGGATTTGTCAAAGGTGATAGGAGACTGAATGCTTAAAATCTCTTCCATGCTTACTGCCACAGAGCACACAAGTTACTTTCCACCACGGCCTTTTATTTTTAATCCTAGACTTTTTAGGAACTGAATGTTTTGACGCGTTAACTGTCTTCTCTGCTGACGCGTTGCGTTTTATGTGCAACCTCACTGTTATAACCTGTCCACGAAAATTGACTAAATCACCGTCCTGATCGACAATGCGTAGTTGTATGTGGTCAATAATACGTCTAACACTGGTAAATAAATTATTTCTGATGGATCCTCAATAATTGTATATTCTGGTGGGACTGCTGGGAAAAATTCGTGAATCGTGTGAGCTTTTGGTCCGTTTGTGTACGCTCCAGTAGTAATATTACACTCTCATCGTAATGCGTTTACCTTGAGAATAGCTACAGGTAATTCCGAGCTGTGAGTAAAGTTTTCCTCGAGCACTCGTTCAGTGAAACCCAACAATCGTCTTATATAATCTTTCCGTCTAAAATCAATGGTTTTACTGAACGTGATAACACTGCGAAGCGATTACTATTTGGTTTGATATCGATGAGAATATCACTTTGTAATTCGTCAGCCAAATATGAATCAATATATCGAATTTCGTAGGTACCTGTCGGTAAAACTATTTCTCGGTCACCAACGTAAAATTTATTATTGCTAACGTCAATTTTTGGAATTGAATTGAACGTTAAGAGTTCAACTTATTGCGCTTCTAATACAGAAGAAGTACCAGACAGACTTAGTGTCAATGTTTCTTCCATGACTGCTTAAGAGCAAATGAATGATATCCAACCACGTCATGACCTTATATACTTTTTGATAAAAATCTTAAGCACAAATGACCGCATTGTAAGTATTAAAGTCTTGATATTTTTCATAATTATATTTAACTTTACCAACTCCTAAGTACAACATTATATCAAAAGGTGGCTGAAGATCACCAAAGCTGTAAAGTAAACAACATTATTACCACATTTACGATACGCTACCCAGTGAGTTCCGGGTTCATTTCGATCATCAAGATTTACTATTGCAGTTTCCTGATATCGCGGGCCATCCGCAGGCAAGTTGTTTCGCATAAAAACTCCGCGAAAAGCAGAGATTTTTAGAATTTCAGCGTATTTTAATAAATTGACATTCGTTAGAGCTCTATCAGGCAATCTTAGTTCATCGATCTTTTTTTTAAACCTTTTTAAACGTATGGTTTCAAGTGAACGCCCAATCCAGTTTTTATTGTTTGAGATGGAGACCTTTTCCGAGAGCGATATCCTCCATCCTTTTATTATGCCTTTCACTCTCTTGCAGTTGCTTCTTAGCTGAATTAGTTGCATTGATACTTTTCAATATCCCTGCTACCCCATTCGCTAGTGCACCAGTTGCACTTAAGCTTGCAAACAAGGGTATCAAGGGTAGAGTGCCACCGATTTTAGCAGAAATACGTAAGATTCGTGGTATTTTTACATTTTCCTTACCACCTGCTTTCTTAACTGCACTACGCGCGCCTTTTAACACTGAACTTGTAACTTTACGTGCATCTTTGTTTTTAGTGTTAATGCCCCGTGAGGCAGCTTTAATGACTGCATTCTAGGCAGTACACGGTTTTTTCTTTCTCTTCAAACCCATTTCTAATCTACTTTTCAGCTTCATAGCACTCGTTATCGGTAAAGCAGCTGCTTTTTCACCAATATTTGAATCTCCGGCTTTGATTCTTTGCCAAGCTCTCTCAGCTAAAACTCTATCTGCTGAGTTTCTAGCGTCAATGATTTCTTGATTCTGGGAATAAGCTATATCGTGCTCCTTGCACGCCGCGTCCAATGGATTTATTTCCGGATTACCTCTAGCGAGACGTTTCACAAGTCTGATATCGGGACCACAGTACTGATAGCCTGGTATGTAAAGTTCTATCGGTAACGTATTTATTATCCTATTCAAAACACCGCATCCGCTTTTGCAATGTATGATCATTACCCTTTGGAGGTTGGATCGCTACTGTGCACTAGAGAACAAGACGGTTGTATTTATAGTTTTAGCTATCCCTATGCACTACTCAACGCAAAGTATATAAGTGCTGTATTATCTAGTCCATGGATCAGTTGTGATGGAACCTTCATACATAGTAGACATGAAGTTCAAAGAGCAATCTGTCAAATTGCAAGTTCCAAACTTGGATGCTGTTGTAAGACAGTAAAATCGATCAAATAGACATGGTGAATTGCTCTCCATGAGTATCTGTGCTGTATTCTGTGGCCCATATAATTGTGGTAAAACTAATAGTTTATTAGCTTTGATAGTGCATCCAAATAAGCTGAGATTTGTAAATTTATATTTATATTCAAAGTCTCTCAATCAGCCGAAATATAAATTTTGAAAGAGCTGTTGGAACCTATAAATGGTATGAAATATTTTCCATTCAGCGAACACGAAACAGTAGTATCTCCTGATAATGCTCTGCCAAATTTTATCATGATTTTTGATGATATAGCTTATGAAAAACAGGATAATGTTAGAGCCTTTTTTGCATGGAGAGACACAAAAATGTGGACTGCTTTTATCTTTGTCAGTCATATGCTCAAGTACCAAAATACCTCATCAGAGATAACGTTAACCTTTTAGCCATATTTCGTCAAGATAAAGTTAATTTAAAGCATGTGTATGGTGATCACGTCAACACAGACCTGACATATGCTCAGTTTAAATATTTGTGCTTTAGCTGCTGGAATGATGATTTTGTTGTAATGGTTTTGTTGTCATCGACAAAGACAGAGAAATTAGATGTGGTCGTTATAGAAAGGGCTTTAATAATTTTGCCATAAATACAGGTCGTGTCTAACGCGAATCAATCAGTCTGATCCGGCGTGTTAAAGCGTCAACATGTATGTGCAAGACAAAGACGTACTCTATCAATTGGTAAAGGCAAGAGAAGCCGTCAAGAAAAAGTACAGACTATTAATGTTTGGGAAAGACAGGGTTAAAAAAGCATTGAGTGAAACTTTTAAGCTTATCACTGAGCCTCTTAGCAAAATAATGACTTGAACAAAGAAAGGGAGTCATTTTGGGACCAACAATTATTTTAATATTTATTATTATTTTTACACATTATTAATAATTATTTTTACACATTCTGACAAGGGAAACGTGACAGTTTGCTTACACAGAGACGAATACATTTCTAAAATGCTTGATATACTTAATGATGATAAATCATATGAAATTATCACTAGAAATCCATTAAGTAAATTACAATCCGATACATACCAACTCTTTCAATTCCCCAATGACAATGGCTTACTTAATAAAAAACATAATAATAAGAATCTCACCCAAACTAATACACAACTACCGAAATGTTACGGACTGCCTAAAATTCATAA
>JAPYYV010008207.1:0-12800 GCA_030522625.1 Copidosoma aretas | reverse complement strand
ATGGAGTTATTCTGACCCCAAATTTGAATTCAGCGACCCCAAAAACATATAGTTAACATGGTCCGACCACCTAACCCCAAAATTTTTTTTTTTTTTTTTTCTGTGTAATTTTTTGAAATCATCTTTCTTTTTCATTTGGCGTGTGTAGGTGTGTATGATTAAAAATTTTCACCCACACATGCATACGCGTTACTCTAAGCAAGATCAATATTTGTTAAAATTCATACTTGGTGGCATTACATACGAAAGCGCAGAGCAAAGTAAATAAAGGATAGTAAAATAGAACAAGCCGATTTTAGGCAAAAATCCCCAAAATTAAAGGCTGGGGTTTTTATTTTTTTTTTCTTGGATAATAAAGTCACGAATAACATATTCAATTCTGGCGTGGTTACATTGTCAGGCGGACGGTCAAAAAATTGTCAAAAACCGTTTTTTGTATTTAAAAAAAAACTAATGCATCCAGCGTAAGAGAGTGTTCGGATATAATAAATGTCCAATAAAAAAACGAATGAATTTTTATCAAATCAATTCCGTACTTCTTGCGTAAGTCCCCAAAAATCGTCTTTTTTGACCATTTTTTCAAGATTTATCACTAGCGTTATTTTTAACAATAATCCTTGGAATTTCGACAACTTTTAGGTTTTGTGGCTCTTAACATACGTGCTGGTGTTAAGAAAGATCGTTTGCAAATATTTGGCAAAATGATTAAAAAACCAAAAAAAGACCCTTTTGATAAATGGCCCAAAAAAAGTTTGAGCTATAGTAGAAAGATTGATTGCGAAAAAAGGCTTACTTTGGCTCCGGCTAGCTGTCAGTAGATGGGAAGGGTGCGCTGTGCTCAAAAGGCTATACGCCCAATTTCGCAAACCTTAGCTTCGCACTCTGTCACAAATTTTTATTATTTAGAATCACAGTGTCGATTAAATTTATATTTACTGCAAACATATCATTCATGTTGTAATCAATAATAATTGTCTGGTTGTGTAATAGATGTTGCAAGCAAATCAGTGTTTTATGTAAAAAAAATGGTACAGCATTTATGAATTGTATATTTACGATACCGACAGCTACAATAATACTGCTGGTATATAATAAGCATATTTCGTGTGTAAAGTGTCGCAGATTAAAAGAAATAAGTTTATGATGAACAGAACATGAATAACGTACAAAAAGAGTACGTTATCGCATATTAATTTACAATTTATTTTATATTTTGTTTCGCTCATTGTAAAACCACTTGGGGTCCAATGCTCAAGTTTTTATTGAAATTATTCTATAGGTAATGTTAGCTGCGCTACAATCGGATGAAGTATAAATTCCTTCAATACTCTCTGCTCCAACGTATAATTAGTGTATCTTGAACAGGAATGTAGATTGAACGGTCAAAAATAATTTCTGATGTCAAGGTCAAGTTGACTGTCAAATGATGTCAAACTCATTGCCTTGCACATATTAATGTGCCTGTCAAATTTGTTTGTGACTGGTCAATCATCAAGAAATGGTCAATATCACGAAAAAGGTCATGCATCAAACTATAATATAGATAATTAAATCGGCCGGAAATTTTTTTTCCATGCAAACAGCCAATTGACCGTCATTGTCAGAGAATTCAAGTTTTGTCAGGTCGAGATCATGCCCGTAAATTGACGCGTCAATTGACCGAAGTTTTGGCGACTCACATCCTTGATCTTGAAGCGGTTTCAACGCCTTATATGTATGAGTATATCTTGTGGAGCATATGCTCTCTAGGGCTAGTCTCGCTAGCACTCTATCATTTTTTGCATAGCTGGATGCTCTAAAACATCGTTGTGTCCTATGATATTTGTGTTGTATATTTTTATCAATAATCGTTTTATTATAATACACTATAAAGAAACACTAAAATCTGTCGTAATTTATATCGTTGATACATCGTTGATCTAACGTTTATTCAGCGTTGGATGATCATGTGGAAATCGGTATTCCGTATTATTAAACAAAAATTATTTTCAGTGGTCTACAATTTATTTTGTGCATAAACAATATTATGTTATCTAATGAAAAAAGAAAAAAAACTAATCGCTGATCGACCTACGGTCCCAGGACTTGAACCTGGTCCTACAAGATTTAAAGTCCAGTATGCTACCTACTTAGCAAAAGTGACTTATATGAGGATGAAAATTTTGGACCTTACAACTTGCAGCTGCAACTATAGTGTGTTTCCTAATAGTTTTCTTACATCAGGCTTTGATAAATTCAATAAGATATTTTTTGCGTTTAAAAATTTTATCTTGTCAATTTTTCTTGCATTTTTATTTAATACTTAATTCTGGGGCTGGGTATTACCCCATATGCAACGGGATGGCTTCAAATGAACTAAGGTCCTGCGACGACTATTTTTCGTAATTATTTACTAATTACTACATAGTTCAGAAATTTTTCTTATTATCTTATGTTTTTGCAGAAAAACTAGAATTTTTAGAAGAAACTCATAGATGATAATAACAAAAAAAAATCATCACATGAGAACGTTCAACTTTTATAGTTTTTGTGTTATCGATTACCTTTAAAACTTTTAAAAGTATATATTTTTTAAAGAATTTTCACAAAAAATTTTAGCAACAGTTTGTCCAAAAATAGCATTATTCACAAATAAATAATTTTTTTAGTGACTAAGATACAGTTTTTTAGTTTGTTTAAACAATTTAGTTTCTATAAATCGTCTAAAGTTTACGTAAAAACGACAACGAATTTCGCATTCTATACTTGAAATTATGTAGAAATTACCTTATTTCATGTGGAGACGTTAAACATGAAATCATACCCAGCCCCAGAATTATATATTAAATGAATGTTTATGTATAATAATATTTGACAAGTGCAAATAAATAATTATTAAATTTATGATTTAAAAAATATGCTTAGAGTTTATCGATGTCTCATGCAATAACAAATCAGAAAACACACTCTAGTTGAAGCTATAAGATACAAGTTCTAAGATTCTTATCACCGTGTCAAATCCACTCTGGCGACGTGGGTAGCACATTTGACTTAAAATCTCGTCGGACTAGGTTCTAGTCCCGGTGCCCAAGCCTTAAGTCGATTCAGCAATTTTTTTTATGAGATATAATGTTGTTTATGCACGAAAGACTTTTTCGATAAATTCAGAAATTTTTTGATTAATTATATAGACAAAAATTTTTTACATAAAAATCCAATGCTTAATTTAGTTCAGCATCCCAGCGGTTCTCAACCTGTTGTATACAACAGCAATTTAGTAATTTTTTATATAATTATAGTTAATTATTATCAGTTAATTCTTCAATATACTAAAAAAACCTTTGAATCTTTAACCTGCCAAAAAAGATCGAATGGTTTCAAATAAATGCAAGAAGTTGAGAAAAATTTAATCACTATATCTACACACTAAAAGCATTGGACATCATTTTGAAATCGGGATATATTTTAAACGGCCCGAGACATTTTTCTAATTTTTTCCTACATGAATAGTCATTATATTTTTTATATTATAATATTTTCTTGAAACTATCGTAAGAAAACTGTGCAGTTATTAACGAAAACAGGAATATCCAAATGGATTGTTAAGATATTGTGTTAAAACATGCACATTCTACGTTGATCTTTTAAAAACGGGACGCAAAATCTTTGTAAAACTTCGACCACTAATGTATGGCAGTGTTTACGACTTATAACTAAAATTTCTACGTTGTCGTCCTGATGATGAATTTGAGTAAAGCACTTTCTTTTTAACAAACGTTTTTGAATAATAATCAATATTATCATTTTAATCCATTACATATTTGATAAATACAGCACTGTAATTCAAAAGTTTCAAAGATATATCAATAAAATCTAAAATCTTGAGAGAAAATGCAAGTTCTCTGGCTAATAACAGACAATTTTTAAAGGAGCTCTCTGCTACAGTACTACATTTTTGATACTAGTAGAGTCCTTTTTTGACATGCTCAATTAATCAGATACAAAATTTCGAATTGCAGGTACTTTTTTGAGTTGGAAATACATTGTATAAAATTTTGCAACATTGCATGAGCGCATATTATTAAATCAATTAAAACATTTTATTACTGAATAACTTCTTGGCTTCTTGTTAAATTTTAAGTTTTTAACTGTTGTTCTACTCCTTAAATGATATCAATTGGAGTCATCAAAGAAAAAAATCAAAAATATAAAATGTGTTATAAGTTAAGTGCAGTCTTTTGTAAAATAATGAGTTCCTGAAGTAAAAATTTTGAACTTACTGGTTTTTAGTGCATGAAAACAAAAATTGTAAATAACAGGGCCAATTTAACGATTTAGAAAAACATGATAAGAATATATCGCAATGCATCCATTAGAATTTTATGTCTTGCAAGTAACATTAGTTTTTTTTTGCAGCTACTTGTATTCATAAAACAACAGATCCATTATATATTAATATACTGTGCATTAAAATACTAAACTTTCCATCTTACTGAAATTGTTACGTGCTTATTAAAACAATTATTTTGAATGTTTATTTTTCAGTAATTTAGTGATCTTATGTGTTAAATTTTTACTAAATATCAGCCTTTTAGTGCTGATTTCAATGAGCGGACTGTATTTATGAGTTGGCCGGATGAGTGGTGGAAGGGAGAGAGGAGAGAAAACAAAGAGACACTGCACGTAGCGATTCGTTTTCTCGACTAGGTAAAATAAGCGCTAATGCTGTGATTCACAAAAAGTACAAAATATATTCAAATTTAGCACGAAATCTCTCTACACTTTTAAACGAAGGATAATACAAAATTCAGTCTCAACGCTCTGAATCTCTTTTTGAAATTAACTTAAATATACTAAGAACGTCATAACGATGCGGTGAGTTAGGCGAGCAGCCGTGGACTCCGTGCACCAGAGTCTAAAGTCTTTCAAGCCCGCACACATATACAACCATACATGCGCGCACACGTCGTCTCACTCCATCCTACTTATGATTGGTAGTCAGCGGACTACTTTACAGAAGGTTGCGTTCGCGAAGGTTCTCGAGAATACTCTACATTTTCCCCTGACCTCGCTGAACTGGAGGGGGAGCAATAAGTTAAGGTAACTGTCTTGTGCACCAAAGAAAATGAAATCAAAAAATCGCTGAACTTGGTTAGAATTTCAGCAAATTACACTAATAGTTCCAAAAAAAGAAAAAAAGGGGGGTAACAAATAATTGTTGACCTTACTGTTAGTCTTTACTTAAGTACTTAGCGCAATTTTACAAATATCTTAAAATTTGGCTTACAAAGTACGATAAGAAAACTCTTTCTTTTTTACATATCATCGCGACTCGCACGCAAGAGAATGAGCTTATTTACCGGTCGCTCGAAATTCGCGAAAGCTGTGCGAAGTTTAACGATGCGGACCAAACCATCTCTACCAGGAAATACCTTAACAACTCGAGCCAGCGGCCAGTGACCAGGGGAAGTATTTTCCTTTTTAATGAGTACAAGATCACCTTTCTCTAACGATTTGTGCGGTTGACACCATTTAACTCGCGTTAATACTTCTGTAAATACTCGGCCGACCAACGGCGCTAATACTGCTGAACCATTTGAGTCAAGAGTTCTCACCGATGACGACTAGAGATTTTAACGTCAGTTAAATCGGGCTTAATCGCGAGAAACGAGGGTCGCATGATAAGAAAGTGCGCTGGAGTGAGAGGTAAAAGATCCTCAGGGGAGTCAGTCAAGGGAGTAATTGGCCTAGAGTTAAGACACGCTTCCACTTGACAGAGCAGAGTGGAATACTCTAAAACTGTAAGGATTTGAGTACCGATTACTCTCTTAAAATGGTGTTTAACCGGCTTGACTGCTGACTCCCATAATCCACCAAAATGATGAGCAGCCAGGGGGTTGAAACGCTACCTAGTACCACAATGAGCTAACTCTTTAAAAACGGTTCGGATTTAGTAACCACTTTAACTTTTTCGATAAATTCCTTCGACGCATCTATGAAGTTAGTGCCTTGATCACTAAATAAATCGGAGCACTGACCTCTCCGAGTAGTGAATCTGCTAAAAGCTGCGAAGAAACTCTCGAGGCGCTCAAGGTGGACGGCATGAGTGCAATAGCATAAAAATACAGCGATGTAGCCCTTGAGAGTTCCTCTACCCCTCGCCTTAGACAACTGAACAGGAAAAGGCCCAGCATAGTCAACGCCACTTCGAGCGAAGGGAGGTGAAGGGACGACTCGGGCTTACGGTAAGTCAGCCATCTGGGCAGAATGTCGACGGCATGTGTTGCAGCGGGAAACGATTGAGCGAACATATTGTCGGCCACGAAGAACCCAATACTTTAGCCTCAACGTACTGAGAGTTAGTTGCGTACCTCCATGCAGCATGAGTAGATGATAATTGCGAATAATAAGATTTACAAAGTGATCACCCCCTTGCAAAATGATGGGATGCTTGCGGTTGTCAGCCAGAAGCGATCGATCCAATCTACTTTCTACTCGTAATAAGGAATCCTTCAGCATCGGTTTGAGTGAAAGAAGAGAGCTATTTCGAGGCAAATTGCCGTCAGACTCATTCTTTCGGCTTGTAGAGTGTTGTGCAGCCTCTAAAATCTCGTACTCCTGTCTAAAGTATAACAAATGGTGATAACGAGAGAGAATGAACCCCGCATTATACGATTCATCGAAACTTAATGCGAGACTTTTGGCCTTAAGCAGGCGACGAATACGCAAGCGAGAAAGACAGGGATTAACGACGGTTCCTGGGAATTACACGTTGAATTCTTCAACGATTGTCGCTTAAGCAAGTGATATTAAGCCTTAAAACAAAAGCCTATACAATATACGGTAACGCGTAAAAGTTTATATAAGTTACTGAACTTAAGGTATAAGAGCCAGACTGGGGGGTTTCTTTACTAGTCGTGGCTTGACAAGATTCCTGATCTTTCGGCCTAGTGGTTGGTTCAGGATATATTAACCTTCTCCCATGAAGATGCTGTGGGCCGTGAAACCAAGTCTCATTAGTTGACAATGGAGATGGCAACACTCCTCGTGTGGCAATATCTGCAGGGTTAAGCTTTCCAGGGACGTGATGCCAAAACGCTAATGGAAGCAACGTATAAATAGCGCTGCAGCGGTTGGCGACAAATGTAGACCGTTTGGAAGGCTGAGCACGCAACCAATAAAACACGTCCTTGGAATCCGACCAAAGATGTACCGAATAAATCTTGATTGGTGAAGCGTCAAAGTGGCGCTTCGCAAGCTTAGCCAGCAAGTGAGCAGCAGTGAGCTCTAATTTAGGTATACTAAGCGTTTTTAGCGGAGCCACCTTGGATTTAGATGCAAGCCGCGAAATAAAAACTTGAACCTCTTTAACAATTCGTAAATACAAAACGGCGGCAAAGGCAGCCTTAGAAGCATATGAATAACCATGTAATTCTAAACTAACGAACCCAAAAGAATAATAATTCCAACGAGGAATAGCGATAACCTTTAACAGATGAATTTCGTCGAGCCAATGAAGCCAACGTTTAAGTATTTCACAAGGAATTTTCGAGTCCCAATCTATATGCGCTAACAAAGTTCCTGCAAAATTATTTTTGGGTAAATGATTGTCGGAGACAACCAACCAAGCGGATCGAACGATTTTGCGGTAGTTAAAAGGACCAAATGTTTGGTCCAGATTTACTAACCTCGGGCGCATTGATCTTAAAATCGAAAACATCCTGTTTCGGGTGCCAAGAAAATCCCAAAACAGACACAGTGGCTTCAATTGATGAGGACTAGCACGAATCAGATGTGGTGATAAACCAAGTAAAACCTTTGGGTCGTTGGACGCCTATTTTCGAAGCAGGAATTTTCCAGCGTCAGCAGCAGTCAACTCATCAACTTTGTTTACGGTGGTGAGCACATCATGCGCCCCAGAAAGCACGTCATCCATATAGACTTCTTCGTTTAATACGACAGAAGCTAATGGAAACAAAGAAACACTATCACTTGCTAACTGCTTGATCGTTCGGCAAGCCAAGTAAGGGGATCAAGCAAGGCAATACGTAACTGTCGAGAGTTGAAAGATTTTCAAAGGAGCTTGCAGATCAGTTCATCAAACAATGCGTTAATGACAGCGATCACTCTCACGAACAAAAACTTGCGTAAACATATTTTCTACATCAGAAAATAAAGCGTATCTATAATAACGCTACCTTAAAATTAAATCAAACAAATTAGGAAGGAGATTGAGGCTGACATGGAGGAGGTGAGCTAGATTCCTTGAGGACTCTGTGATGAGGGAGATACCAACCAGTTATGGAGTGCTTAGCAGCTACCGCGTGGCCTAATTCTTCGTACTCATCAATGAACTTAAGGAGGCTCTCTCGTGCAGAGATGCCAACCCACGTCGTAGGTCACAAATTTGCTCGCAAACTCAGATAATTGGCATCACTGGCTCAAAGAAAACATAGGCTAACCTGTGGAAATACAATGTCTCGATCAATTTTCAATAAAATATCTTGAAATTTTCCAAGGAATCCGATATTTTTTAACGTACCATCTGAAAGCTGAAGTTTTTTTCTACAAGACTTGTGCACTATTATTACGGGAACCGTTAATTTATTCGAGTTATTATGTTGTTCTCATCACGTATGTGAGCTACGCCATAAGAATACGAGTTAGGAAGTGCTATGTAAAATCAATAATATCTCGAAATTTTGCAGCAAACGTGATATAAATTACTGTACTGTGGGATTTAGCACTTTTTAAACTATCAAATTAACCTGGCCTAGGTTAGGGAACCGTCACGAGGGAGCCTCCTTAATTTAAGCGTCTCATAACGAAGGATTTTTAACAAATCGATTTTCTAATGACTTTTGAACAGAGACAGCTTGACGATGAGAATCGATTTGAGATTGAAGATGAACAGTCGGATCGTCTTAAACCAACAACGTAACGTCCATCTTCTAGTCTACTTACTGTACTCTGATAAAACTCTTTGCAACTCTCTTCTTCGACCGAGAGTGCAGATTTAGGATGAAGAACTTCCTCCGTTTCCCAGAATTCTTGCATTAACTGATTGAGTTCAACCTCAGAAGAACAATGTTAAGAGTTAACTGTCAAACTAGGAGAATGTTTAACGATAGAGCCCGACACGAGCCATCCCAGAGCCGTCGCAACGGCAATGGGCTCATTAACTCGACCCTTATGTAGACCACCATTGGCAATGAGCGCGTGGATGTCGGCTCCCAATAGCAAATCGATCTTATCCCTACTAGAAAACTCTGGATCAACTAAATCCAAACCAATTAAGTGTTGAAATCCACAATCGATCCTAACAAGAGGTGGTTAATAGGATTAAACCTTATTGAGTACCAAGGCATCTACCTTGAACTCAATCAACGCATCTAGACGAGATTGCATATTGAAGAATACCTTACTTCTGGGACTGTCAACAGAAGCTTGGTCAATCAGAGCTCTAGCCATCAATCTAACACCAGGAGGTCCGATAATAGAAACTCTAGCAGAAGCTAGCAAAACACCAAAACTTTTGAAGTGAGAGCAATGGGTTTGGTGAGTTAACTCTCCACTCTCCACGACAGACTTGTCATCTTTGACACCCGCACAACTATCAGGAGAGTCCGAAGAATCAGTCTTAGTTTTGGAAAGATTACTGTGCAGCAGATAATGATGTCTCTTGTTGCAGATAGAACAAGAGCGCTCAGACTTACAATCTTTAACTAAGTGGAGACCAAAGCAATTTAAACATAAACGAGACTTAAAAACTAGATCCTTCTTCTCATTCCAAGGCTTGGATTTTAAAGGAGAGCACTGATAAAGAAGATGATTCTTTCTGCAATCAGGGCAAGAAGATTGGGTTTCAGTCAGGTGAGACGAACGTTTAAAACTACCTTTCTTCAAACCAGAAACCTGAGCCTTTATTTCGAATGATTCTAACGTGTTGATTTCGGACTTAATAAAGTCTATGACTTGTTGAAGGGTAGGAGCAGCAGTAGAATTACCTCAGGATCGCTGCCAATTGCGCTTCGTGTTATTATCAAATCCATCAACTATACAAGTAATGTAAAAATCAGCAGTACCTAAGTCCCTGTTCAATGTAGCTAACAAATCAATTGGACTAATGATCTCTTTTTGAATGCGCTTCAACTCAGCACAAGAGTCAAGCTTCATGGATTTGCAAGCAAGAATCTGTGAAGAGTACGATTAAACGAGACGACGCTGACTGTCAAAGGTATTAACTAGAGTGTCCCAAGCGTTCTTATACTGCTCTTCGGTAATGACGATACATTGAATTAAACTAAGCGCTTCACCCGACAGATGCGCTTTCAAGTGATGGAATTTAATGATCACAGGGACATCCTCTCTCCGATGAATGAGAGCTCTAAATAAATCATGAAAGTGTTCCCATTTAGCATTATTACCAGAAAATTGCGGCAATTCAATTTTGGGGAGTGAAGAATTCACCCTAGCAGAAGCTGTGAGAGCTAGAGGAACCGAGGGAGCTGGAGGACTAAGATCAGGTAAAAAATCGAATGTGTTCTAAAAAGTCCTTTTACACGAAAATAAGTATCAATCGTAGTATCAAACAAATCCGAGTGAAATAAACGTGCTCTTCGTCCAAATTATCCAACTTGAGAATTTCTGAGTGAGCTACTTTAATATTAGCGAGATGAAACTCGACAGTCTCCAAAAACGCACAAGCTTTCCCTTTGGTCATATTAGGTTTACTAAGCTTCTTAAAGTTATAAAAACAATCAAAAATTCTCTTATGCGCTTAACCTGCTCGTTGTGAAGAGCTTCCATGATGTCTGACTATTTTAACAAATTTGAAAGTTCCAACAAATTATCAATTCAAACTAATTTGCGCAGCTAATAAACAAAATACAACCAACCAATAATAAAGAACTCTACTCAGAAGCGACCCTGGGTTTCAAAACTAGTAAACAACCAATTAAAGATAAGTTACAAAATTGAGTGTAGCAAACCCAAATAAACGCTCAAATTACAACGAACAATAAAACTATTGTCCTGCTTTTACAAATTTGAAGCAAGCACGGTTTGATTCCCTGGGAGAGATGGCTTGTTTCGCTCAGCCAGCTATCCGCTAACTCAGTCTAAATTCAGACGCAACAATCTAAACAATAAGATGAATAACCTTAGCTCGAATCGCAGTGATCGCAACAGTACGCAACTAGACAACTAATCTTTCATACCTGGACGTCCTCTAACTCAGTAGACGACTTACAAAATATCCAGCGAGGCGACAAATAGACTCGAGCGTCCATCAGCGAACGGGACCACTCGAGGCAGCGACAATCGAAGACACAGCTTTCGATGACTTGGTATTAGTGCGGCTATTAATACGACGACTGGCAAAGGCTGTTGACTCGAGCAAAGGACAAGGCGCCGCGATCGGCATTCAGTAAGCAATCTTCGGTCGATAAGCCATTGATGATAGTTATTACAAAATAAAATTTACAAATCGAGTTGAGATTAGTAAACAATATTAGTCAATTAAAAGAGACACAGTCTCCGCAAAAGAGACCACGTCTGAAAACTAGCACGATACAAATAAAATGCAAAAGATATAACACGTAAATATACCAATAAAAATATGTACGAACACTATCCAATAGTGCGGTAAGAGCGAGAGAGAGACCACGAGCGCCAGAACCAAACTATATACTCGTAATCTTAACCAAAATATTCGTGCGAGCACACTCGTTACGCGGGAGAACGAAGCCAACCAAAAATAATACGTATACCAATACGTATGCTTAGCACGAACGCCAAGCGAGTGACGAAACAATAACAAGCGCGAGGCACTCGGCACGCACGAAAACTATAGCAGAGCGAGAGTGAGAAAGAGGTAGATAAAGAACGAGTTTCCGCGAGGTCAGAGTACGTGTCTCGGAGCCAACCCAAAATGGCTGCCGCGCGACGCGCACCGCTGAAAAATGTCGAAGTGAGCCGCTCAACCAAGACATTCTGCCCCCTTCCACCGCCACGAATCCGGCTTTTTGAACAAAAAATAATGCAAAATTCAGTCTCAACGCACTGAATTTGCTTTTGAAATTAACTTAAATATATTAAGACAGTAATATATCGATGCGGTAAGTTAGGCGAGAAGACGTGGACTGGCACTCGGTGCGCCAGTGTCCCAAGTCTTTTAAGCGCGCACACACATACAACCATACATGCGGACACACATGTCGTCTCACTCTCTCCCACTTACGAGTGGTAATCAGCAAACTACTTTACATAAGGTTGCGTTCCCAAAGGTTCTCGAATACTCTACATCATGTGACTCTATAATTTGAATTATTTATTGCATTATTTTCTGTTTAGTAAAATTTGAAATTTGAATTTTTTGATCAAATAATGGCAGTCTTACATGCTTTCTCTTGTTATGTCGGGCGAGTGACATATATGTTTCGGGTCTAAGCTCGCGCTTAATATCCCGGGTACTATTTCGTAGTTATGCTCTCGTTAAAAACGTGTAAACGGCGGTCGTTAGAATACAGTCGCGTTTCCGTGGAACTTTATTCGCGAGGGCATGAGGTCCCTGAGGACATGAGGCCCGCAACAGTGCGTAACTCTATTCGCGAGGGTATGAGGTCTCTGAAGATATGAGGCCCGTAACAGCGTGTAATGCTATTCAATTCGCGGTAGGAAACGAATCTGCAAAGGTGCGGGCATAGGAACGCGAAGGCACGAGGGTCTGTGAAGAACGGACCTGGCGGGTTTATATTTACTTACTTTTTATTTAGCCACTCGTATTCGGTACACGTGGGTACCGTGGAAAGAGAGAAAGG
>JAPYYV010008206.1:0-12800 GCA_030522625.1 Copidosoma aretas | reverse complement strand
CGTAAGGTAGCCCTGGATGGATCGCACTTGTGTGGCGAATGCTATTTTTCCTACCGAGGGCACACTAGCCCCTCAAAAACGCCCGAGGTAGGAAAACATATAAAAACCCCACCCTTCCGGCGTGATTTTTTTACTTTGTGCCCATGGTAGGAAATCTGCTTATACAACTCGTTTAGCTTAATTCTCACAAGCTTCATTGTTATAGCATTGGATGCTCGGTCTATACTTTATATGTGTATGGTCATCATATGTTTAACAATTAACGATGATCAGGGTCATCACAATTTTAGCTCCGGAAAAATATTGAAGGCTTCTACACAAAATACGGTAAAGATCGGCGATTTTATCTGATTTCTCGAAAATCTAACGATTTACCGCGAGAAAGAATGTTTTTTTCCATTCTTTCTTAGACGGACAGTCTGCAAGCAATATAACAGTATAACAAGTATACAGAATTTCACAAACGGCTAATGTTTTTAGAGTAAGGCTTAGGGCTTTTATGCGTAATGGTGAGCCCAACTTTCTTATAGGTGTAACATTTAGAATTTTTCACACTTTGAGTGGAATGATGAAGTTAACAAGATACTGCCTCATATCGATTAAGGTCATGGAATGTATTGCCGCGTAACAAAAGATAGAAATCGGACTCGCGCGCTAGTCCGGTACTCTACCTTAGGGGTAACTTGTCTACGGATCCAGACAAACCAACTCTTGTACTAAACCTAGCTTAGGACTTTTTCGGAAGAAAAATTGGTTGGTAATGAGGTGTGGAAAAAATGGCGTAATATGGCGAAAGAAGGAGGTGAATTCCGTGTCCAACAAAACGATGCAATTGTACCTCAAATACTAGTAGGATTTCAGGCCTGCATCGCAACTACAAGAGGTTAATTGACGCGGGTCTTTCACTGCCCGAAACACTCTTAAGAAGAGCAAACAGTGTAAAAGGACCACGATTTTCTCGGAGCAGTTAGTCAAGAGCTTATATCAGACTTTGGAAGGTCTTTCTAGGATGATTTCCAAAAGAAAAACTTCTATTATTTTCGTACTGCCGTAGGTTCTCAGCTAGTTTTTATCGTAATCGCGTATACGACTGTCCTCACTATCTAGACGTTATCTTCTAAAAAGATCCCTATTAATATTCTCTTCAGAATTCCTTTGGAAATCCCGCACAGGCCGAGTTTATCAGGGCATAAGGATGTATCTAATCTCCATCTTCAGGAGCTGATTGGACTTCCCGGGTATTGCCAGGTGGCTAGGGCATGATTAGTGAACTTCGTCGGCCTTCTTACAAAGTGAAGAGACGCTTTACAGTGATCGTATTGTCAGTCGAATTTTACGAGCACAAACGTTCTATCTACTTTAAGGTTTGATTCTATTGACAAATCGATCACTGACGCTTTCTCATTAGTGAGAAACCTAATCAAAGGTATGCATGACGTATTAAAAGAGTATTTCCAACGTATCCACGACTTTTTTTCTCCTGACAAAGTTGGTCAAATATAAGAAAGCATCCTCTTACTTTCTGTAAAGGCTAATAAACTTATAAAATTAAGCTACTAGTACTTTGAGGGCCTGAGATGAAGACAGACCGGGGATTCTATTGAAGTACAAAAAATATATAGAATAATAGCTCACTTTTTGATGATGTTTAGCGCGTGCATGTGCATTAACTATAACGGCATATGTGCTATACTATTACTTTCCAGATATTATTGAGAAAAAAAATTTATTTTTACTTTGATAGAACTCCTGCTCTCAGCTAAGACTTTCTGCTTCATCATTAGAATACTTGGGAGAATTTTGTGCCTTTTGGCATCGCTGTTTGCAGTGCTCCCAAGATCATCAAGATGCGTTAGCATGCCATCTTTACTCCTATAGCCTGTGTTCGACAGTTGGGTCACAAAATAAATGATTTTATGACCCTATAGTTAGTCATAGACCACGGAGACGTTAGTGGTCCTTCTCGTTGTCCCGATGGTCCTAAGTTGTCTGGTCCGTCTCCTGGTTGAGTTCTAAAGTGCCAGGCAAAGTCCACGAGGTCCCTTTATTTACTTTGCAGTTGTATGTAGTGCTTTGTGACTCTTTACCTTGCCTCTTTACGTGTTGCAGTACTACATCATGCATGTCTGTATAAGTCAATGAATCCTTTGGAAGTCCTGTAATCAATAAATCTACATTCCAAGTTTTTTGAAAGTTTTTTGATTGCGTAAGTAGATATTCTGTATTATTATAACTATAATCATTATAAAGCACTAACATTTCGGACATAATTATCTTATTATCATTATTTTATGGCGCTGTTGGCACCAGACGGCCTTGATATAAGTATTCCATGATCATAAGTCTAATCCTTAAGGTCCGTTCCTAACATTTTACAAGAAATTTTTAAAACATTTTCTCTATAATTAGAGTCGGACATATTTTATTTGTGTTCATGTGGAAATTTGCATCGATTACAGAAAAGATAGCAGATTAAACCGCTGGATTTAGGTATGTTTTCGTTCTCGTCCGTAGAAAAATCTAAATTTTTTTACGTTTTCTGGCAGCTTGAGCAGGACTTTTTTAGTTTGAAGCTGTGTGTACATAGGTGTGTGAATGTATATTTGTTTATTATACATATATATATATATATATATATATGTGCGTATGTGTGTGTGTGTGTGTGTGCGCACGTATGTATGTGCACATTACTCTCTAAATACGTAAAAAACACACACAATACACTCATACTTACGCAAGACAATATATATAGCACACAGATCACCCGCGTACGTATTTTTAATATTTTACAGTATTATATAAATGCAAAAATTTAGCCATATCAATTTATTAAACAAATTAATCTCTAATATCAAACCTTTTGATGATTTTACACTGGTCAAGAAATATTTTTTGATAATTAAGCACCTAATAAACTTCAATTTTGAGGTTATGTGCTAAAAATCTGGAAGATCGAAAAAAATTTCGTTTCTTTTAAATTTTGAGCATGATACGATCTAAAAATGCTAAATATAATCTTTCACTCGATAATCCTAAGCAATGTCAAACATAGAACTCGCTCGTCCATCGAATCTTTGACTATATAACCCTGACATAGAAATACTAAAACCGTATCGCCTAATCTTTTACTGCGAAAATATTTGTGGCGTAGATCTCGTAAAATTAAAACAGAATATCGTCATGATTCCTAAGTTATCTCTCTACAAAATTGTATAACATTTTTAGGACTATCAGCATTAGCATTACGCAATGTTCCAATGTCTACCGCGGGGAGGTCGCATGACCGTATATTGTACGTCATATAGGCCTATTTTAGATGTGTAAATAAATGTATTAATGTAAATATGTATATAAATAAATGAATAAATATAAATTATCCAATATGTTTGTAAATCAATGAATAAATTAAATAATTTTAAATCCAAGCTTTAGTCAGTCTTTTACTTTGAGAAATATCGCGTTTTCTTCTCTTAAAATGATTTTTGTAACGAAAAACGCTTTCGTCTCTGACTTTTCATCGATTTCCTCTTTAGCGTCAAACAAAAATCAGCCATCATGTTTACATCCCGTCGTCCCCCATACCGAGTTTACATGACCTTAATATCTTGGTGGAATCGTTCTCCCTGTTCCTCGCTAAAGTCTCCAAGTTTCTCAGGAAATTCATCAAGATGTAAATGAAGAAAATGTAGTTTCAAATTCATATTACATTGAAGCTACTCAAAGTCAGAAATCATTTTATAAACAACCTGTTTGTAACTAGGGCTTTTTTTATTGCCAACAAAATTTTTAGCAACTGCTTTAAGGCTTTGCCAGGCATTTTTTCCTTTCTGATTCATCGTACTAGTAAAGGCAGTATCTCGGAACATCGTTCTGATCTGACGGCCATCAAAAACCTTTTCTTCTATTTTTGCCTCAGAGAACTTTGGAAATTTATCAACGACATATTTAAGGCATGCTCCAGATTTATCGAGCGCTTTAACGTATTGCTTAATCACACCGAGCTTGATGACAAGGGGAGTAATAAGAATTTGGCTTAGATCAACTAGTGATTTGTGAAAGACATTCCAGGAACCAGGGGTGAATGATGTTCTGGTAGACCGATTCTTTTTCACATATTGATTTTTACGATTACTACTATAACATAAGCATAAGTAACATGAAAATTTTGTGAATCCTGACTGTTGCCCATGTAAAATCGTTATAATCTTAAGATGACTGGAAAGTTGCCATATATGGGTCTCGTAACTAATTTTCTGCAGTAGAGTGTCCATGTTCTGATATTTTACTCCATATCAATGGAATGGGCAATGGTAACGAGAGCATGAATGTGTGTATTGTGTAGCAAAACTGCCTTTATACTCCTTTTCGATGAGTCTATGAAAAGTCTCCAATCTTTGGCATCATAACAATTTGATTTCAGTTCGTTAATAAGACCTTTTATGTATGTACAATGAACAAGCGGATGATCCTTATCCTTTAAAAAATAATTTCGAAATTGCTTCTCTGTTTCTATAAAAAGAAACATTTGTCTTTGCCTCCAACGTATTGAACTCTTTAAAAAACGATGCTAAACATTCTGAACCATCCTTTGCTTATACTTTATTCCGTACAAGGTCGCTTAACACAGGTTGCGATGAGAATTTTGGTCTTTTGGAGCTTAAGCCATCATCCATGTCACTATTCGTCTTATCACTTATCTCAGATGCCGATTATGTATCCATATCTATTTGTTCATCGACTTCCAATACATCAGTAATTGTCTCGGGCGGGTGCACATGACTGGCATCACAAGTACGTCTGTCCTTGACTGTAGCTGGTACTGGAGCTACAACAGATGAAACATTAATGTACACGACCTTGTTTTTGTTTTTACTATTATACCCCCGAAAATTGTTGCAACAATAAAAACAGTTATTTGCACTTAAAGGGCGTTTACATATCTTCAGAACGGACAACGTGATGTTCTCTTTATTTAACTCCTTCCTCAATCTGCCAAACATTTTTCGACAACAAATACGTATGATGATGGGAGCCCAGCATTGAATTCTTGACTCGCCCATATCCAAACCAAAAATATCTTTGTAAGGCTCTCGAATATCATAATCGATGATTTTCCGTAGAGAGCTTACTTCAAACTTTGAGCATACAAGATAGAACACATCGTGCTCCGACTCACAATTGTGTTCTCGTAAGATAACATCGCTCTTTTTAGTTGTAGTCCTAAGCTCGACACTGGCCAAGTCACCAACCAATGTTAAGCTGCAGTCGCTTGATGACGATGCCTGCGGGTCCGCTTTCCCACCCCAACCGCTGATACTGGGTATCCGACTCCCTGCATCGTAACGCACTTTTGCCTTGTGCCTGCCATGACAGCATAACCGTCGTAATCTAGGGACTCAGCTGAATAACGGGCTTGCTCCGTTGCCCGTCGTCACCGCGAGGAGGTGCCCTCGATGCAGACACAGAAGAAACAAGATTGTAGGAAATATGACGCATGTAATATGAAATTTGTAAATAAATTTTTTTGAATCGAAGCCGTGGAAGATAAGCGATACTGTTTCGTTATGTGCCACAGCTATGGTGGCTATCGGAATAAATAGTAGTCTCCTAAGCGTATTGCTGTAACACTTTCAAAGTGTTTTTTAAGATTGACAAGAACCCTGTCGTAGTGGGATTCAACCGACCTCGGATTCGGATTCAGCGACCCAAAAAATATATATACCCGCAGTCAGACCCCGAGGCAGAACTTCTTGTGTGGCTCTGATGTTAGAGTTATATTGTTATAGAGTTGTCGGGTTATGGGTTTTCTGGCATTAAAAGGTTATTGGGTTACGAGCTCATAGGTAAATATGTTTTAGGAGTTAAACGTTTAAGTTGTACAGTTGGATACATTTATGATTGCAAAAAATCCTTATTTACTAGGTTTTTTGAGGTTATGGAGTTATGTGATAAGGAAAATACAGGGTTATGGGGTTATGAGGTTATATTATCATTGGTTTATTGGTTTTTGGAGTTGACTGTTCAAGTGATAGAGTTATATACAATAATAATTTCTGAAAATCCTTGTTTCCTAGGTTTTTTGAGGTTACGGCTAAACCCTGACGTGCTAGGATTAAACTGACCTTGGAATCAGATTCAGCGACCTAAACAACATGTATTCTTTATTGTCAGATCTACAGGCTAAAATTTTTTTTTTTCTGGCTGTTAATTATCATCACATTTTTCAAGACATTAAAAAAATTTTGTGTAAATTTATCATATCCTTACCTGCTACTCGTGCAGAACGAAAATATCAGACGGAATCGACCATAGACCTTTGAACATATACTTTGTAATGGTTTAACATTTCATCAGAGCTTCTTAAATATGTTCTCGTACTTGATTCACGTGATCGGGCACATGCGGTTGAGGACCGTAATTATTAAAGTAAAAACCGTTACAAATTATATTAACGTGAATAGCAACCCAATGCGTACCTAGTTTGGTTTGACTATAAGTATTAATGATGAATGCCGTCGCACAGTGGGACGAAACGCCAAAAAAAGTGTCAAAATTCCCGCTTCAACTGAATTTTGCCCCAAAAAATTATTATTTGGTATGATTTTACTCGTCTTGAATTTTAGTTTTAGAATTCGTTTCCCTTGCATGTCTACGTTACTCTATGTATTGTGTAGGTGGCACCAAAGTCGACGTTGTGGCTCTACTAAGCTGCTTATATTTAATTTCCTAAAAAGGTATGACGAGGAAAAATGAGGAAGTAGTGGTTTTTATGAGTTTCAAGGGTGCTGAACACAAATCCGGTATTTATTTTGCAAAAAAAATTTGTTTAAGCATATTGTTTAACACATATGAACCAAATATTTTTTTTTTAAACAATCAATGCATCTTTTGTTTTCATTTTGAGATTTATTATTACAAATCTGTCGTTTAATCTGCAAAAATCGATTGTTTAAACAATTTGTTTGATCAAATAGTTGGTGCAAATCGTTAATACTACAAACAACATCTTTTTCCATGATTTTTGAGGTCTCTTATTACGAATCTGTTGTTTGTTTTGTAAAAAAAAATATTTTGAACAATTTTTTTAAACAGATACAGACTCGAAATGTTGAAAAAAATTATATTTATGTTTTTACGATATCTGTTGCTGCTACTTAAATATTCTAAGTCAATTTCGCCAAAACCGATTGCTCTACTGAATTGCTTAAACAAATGTTACGTAAGAAATGTTAGGTAAGCTAGGAGCATACTTTTTTTCTGGTTTTTATGCTTGTTGATCAGGAATTTGACGTGTATATAACTTTTGTATAGTTTTTGCAGTTGCTTTTTTCAAAATCAGCCATTTTATTGAAACTAACAATTTACTTACTAATTTTTGGGAACAAGTCGATGATCAATTAATTAAGAGTTATTTAATAGTAAATATTAAATATTATGTTTTGCTTATAAAATAGCCAATGACAATACCGGTATTCAATAAGTATGTAAAATAAGTCTGTGGATGATACAAAAATATGCAATACCCTTTATACGCATGGGATTGATTACCCTTCTATTCAAGTTCAACAATTAAGTGTATAAATTACTACAAAATTATTGCTGAATGCTTTACATGGCCCACTTAAATATAGATTCTTGATAGTCAGTTAATCATTTTTGAATTATGCATTGAAAGGTTTAAAAATACTTTTTATTAGCAAGCATCCCATGTAATCTTTTTTTCAAGCCAATATTTAAATTCGTTAATTTTCCATAGTATTAAAATTCTAGAGTAATAAAATAATTACTGCGAGGTTTTAATTATTAAAAATGTTACTTACAGTATTTCACTTGAAAGTGATATTTCTTGCTGTAGGCAGTGCACTATATCAGACTGTTTAATCGGTCGTCTTTCCTTCTCGCACTGAAGTTAAAACGTAACATTTATTAGTTTCTTACAACTTAATAATTTATTTTACATCTTATACGGAGTCTTGTTACGTTTAATACGGTAATTAAGAATTATTAGATATTCTGTTATCACTGTACAAATTTTTATCACAAGTTTGTTGTCAATAAGCGACATTAAAGCAGTACGAGGACTCTGTAGTTTAACATGTAAAAAATCCCTATATTAAAATATAAATCTGACGCAATTTATCGTCGACATCTTGGCATTGCCGGTACTTTATGCTTTGAAATTGTAATTGATCTTAGAGTAAATTGATATTTGTCCAATTCTTATTGTTACTTTCATTACCTATTAAAATTTCTTCAACAGCACTAAACGGTCGCAATACTGCTGTTAGCTGATAAATTGTATACAAAATATATACTTAAAGTGGTTTAGAGCCACTATATAGTATATATTTTAAACTAATATATTATGTTAGTAGTTGATATTAAATAATAGATAATCTTTTATCATTAAAAAGAGGGGTATTGTAAGAATTCAAAAAAAAATTTCGTTCTTAATTTCGCATACTGCATATTTAGATATTGTTAATTATTAAGATGAACTCGACAATTACGAGTAATTTTTTTTTTTTCCTTATTCGATTTTAATTTTTCTAAGCTTGTTTTATTTCTTCAAATATTTCGGGAAATTTTGAAAAATAGTCAATATGTACAATGTTATGTACTATTCTTTTTGGAGAAATCTCACAAAATCGTTGGTTATTTAATTTTTCATGTTAACAACGATACATAACTTTTTACTTGTTCGAAATTTAAAAAAATCTCCTTCGTTGACCCAACGTTAAATATTTCAAGGAATAAAACAAACTTTGAATATTTAATATCGAATAAGAAACAAAAAAGATTGGTTATAATTATCAAGTTTATCTTGATAGTTACCAATATCTAAATATGCTGTATGCAAAATTGAAAAAATAATTTTTTTTGTAATACTTGAAATACCTCTCTTTTAAATGTAATCAATTCCTTTATTATTATAGATTAACAACTTACATGATGAATTACTTTAAAATATACACCAAGGCGGGTAAAATCATACCAAATAATAATTTTTTGCGGCAAAATTTTGTTGAAGCGGGAATTTGGACACTTTTTTTGGTGTTTCATCTCACTGAGCGTCGGTTTTGTCCCCACCCGTAGAATCTGATCTGCTCGGAACACACCGACATTGTGCAAGCAGATTAGTAATGGGATTTAATATCTGAAGACCGCCCATTGCAATACTCTGCTGGTTGTCGACAAGCCAATACATTGATTTATTTGTGTTATTTGATGCGCATCAATACTTTTCAAAAGTTAATTTCAAGGTGTGATGAATAAAATAAGAATCAGACGATAATTTACCAAATACTAGACAATCATTGGTATAATCTGAGTTTATGATCTCACGGGTTGTAATTCTAAGTAAAATCTTTAACTTTTTCTTACCTATAATGAAAAATTTTCGCACTTTTTTTTAGAAATCTATCGTAAAGCTTTATGAACTACTCGAAAATATAACTCACCTTTGAAGTAGTAAATACCATGGAAATGCGTCAAAGGCCAAGTATATTGACGTCGTACTTCTTCGTTTAATTTTTGTAAATCTGACGGGGGCGATAGTACCCAGTGTGCAGAAATATTATCATCCTATTGAACATCGGCAACTTCTTTGGTACCGTGCGATTATGTGTCACCTTGAAATATTGAATGTCGTTTACTATATTTATTTCTACGAATGCATGTATTTTTACAGCTAGCGGAGCAGAGAGCAACTAATCATCTTGTGTGTAGTAGCACTTATAATATACGAATGTGTTGTGCCATATATTCATTAAAGTCAACGATGATTTGACATGATGTATTAATTTTGAAAATATTCTGTACTTAGCATACACGATACAGTTTACTGCCGTGGTTAAATCTTCAAAGAACTGAACGTCCAATCTAACAATGCCGTGTCTGATCAGATTCCAATAGAAATATTCGTTGGCTTACAATTCGGGTGTCAAACCGAAAGCAAATAGGCAGTAATCGTTTGGATGAGATTCTTGGTCAATATGGTTACC
Organism: Copidosoma aretas; assembly: GCA_030522625.1. NCBI lineage: Eukaryota > Metazoa > Arthropoda > Insecta > Hymenoptera > Encyrtidae > Copidosoma > Copidosoma aretas. The sequence goes on along the minus strand of JAPYYV010008206.1, from coordinate 2,796 downwards.
TTTGTTAAGAAATTACACATCAGTGCCTGAAATCAAGATATGATAAGCATTAACGTATACATGATTGATTTTTAAGTCAGGCTGTACTGGTTTAGAAGTAACTTGAACATTATCGATAAAATAACAGAGGAAATTAATGCTAAAATGATAAAAATTAAACAAATTAATTGTACGATTGCCACTGTTAACTTGATTTTTTACAAAACCGACAGAAATTCGCTTTGGTAAGTATCCAAAAATAGTATTATCCATAGTGTGGTCGTAAATACCAATATGCATCGTCATAGCTTTAACCTCGACGTGTTTAAGTAGGTATTTTTCCCTACTCTTTGATAGTGCTTGAGCATTAGCAAGTAAAACAAAGGGACTTATTTTAACGCATGTAGCTAGAAGCTTAGCTTCTTTGATGCACACAGAAACTAAATTTGACACATTCATGAGACAAAAAGCGTGACGAGACCTTACTAACCGTATTCCCACTTCAACGCCATTGATAAGTACTTTGTAAGATAAAATATTTTTCGTAGAAATCTACAATTTTAAATCGATTCGTTTGAAATAAAGTTTTATTGTTAAAGTTCTAAAGCTAAATTTAAGTTTCCCTTCTATCGATTTTAATGTTGTTAAATAAGTTGAACAGCAGTGGCATGTACATGGAAGGTGGGAAAAATTTTATTTTTTGTACTACCGTACGAGTATCCTTATAGGTCTAATGACACTGCTCGCAGCAAACGTGATTGAACGTCTCCTACGATGTATGGTTCGTACACTTCGCTGCTAATCATAAGCATCGACGGTAGAGCGTTGACGAGATTCAGTGAACAGATAGATTTAATCTTGTTATTTTTAACAAAAAAAAATCGCAGTACTTCCAAATCCTAAAATTTTATGTATCTTTTTGTTTAATGCTAATCGGTGTACGTATTCGCTGTCGGTCGCTTTGGGGCGGACTATCTTGGAAACTACGTAACCACCTCTTCCCTGATAAAAAATCACATGACTCTGCACAGTATTAAACTATATATTCTTTTGATCATTTCTTCAACATGCGTGTACACACCAAGGCGTGTGTAAGAATTAAAATAAGAGACGGCATCATATTTTTTTTCTTCAAATGTCGATGTCGTATGTGGTCGTGTGGTATTTCAATTTCTGTTATACCAACGGCCTATTGACCATGCAAGCGAATTTTTTAAGTCACGCAATGCGTGTATTATTATCAGAATAATACTGCAAACTTCTGTTTCTAGGCAGCACAACGTAAAATTGGTCTCTCACTGTATATTTTTTAAATCATTATCTTTACCCATGAATTAAACTTTTCGAGAGAACTTTTCCAACTAATGAAATATTCCTTGGGTCGTCCTTCACCACGACATTTTAATATCTTGTCTACTTTAAAGAAGCTCTCCTTTAAATCCTTACGAGCTCTGCTCGATTCTTTCACGTAAATGAATCCGTCAATCTATTTATCAGCCAAGTCCCTGGGAAAATACACTAGAGGTTTGCGTGTGCAGAAACTATGTAAAACTTTGAATAACTCCAAAGTCCAACCGTTCTCGTAACCTTTGGCAAAGATACTTCTCGCTTCACTAATACAAATTGAATCTTTAACGCTGTACTCCGGACGTGTATAAGTATATTTCAAATCACGTTGCTTTATGTTTTCAAGTGCTTGCGCAACATTGTACAAAGTCACGTCAACCGGTGCCATCTTTGTCGACGAGTGCTTTGTGCGATTATATGATTTGACTATTTTTGGGAGAACGTCTACAAAACAATGGGTGCTTGTGTTTGTAGTTCTAATAAAGCATTCGGCTAATGCAGCTTCCGTCTCTAGACTACGGGCTACCCGATATTCAATGTCATTATCTCTTTAAGTTATCTGCATCTCGCGTCCTATGAATTATCCATCTATATCCGTATGGAGACACATTGGTTTGCGATTATTGCTTCTTCACAACATAGGTTGGAATACTTTGGCAACTTTTTTTGACATTCTGTCCCTCGTTGGTTCCGCCTAAGCGTATTTTCTGATCACGTCAATGACGACAAGAATGTAAGTGCGATTGTCGTTATAAGTTTTTTTAAGATCTTAAGTCTAATAAATTTGCTTCCCCCATATCGTCAAAATTACGAACATCATAACTTATTCTTGGAAAACAATGTCGTATAGATCTGTGTAAATTGTAAGCATCTTAAATTTTGAGCCATCCTATCCCGAAAATTTCTTCTGCTCAGCACTTGCGACTTTGTTTCCACCAGCGTATGTAGTTGGTCACGCCGCATCATGGTAAAGTTTTTCCAAAGTTTTATGCATGATTCTTCTTTTTTTTTTTCTTTAAAACCTTTTTTTCCTTGTTAGATTTTGATCTGATAGCTTTTAGAATGCGCGAAAAAAAAATTTTTAAACGTAATTTTACTACTTATACAGCACGCTGTCAATAAAGCGACTGCTTGCTCGTCTAGTGGCATTTGTCCAGCGAGCATACGCGAAATAGCTATCTCAGCTGATACACGATCAGCTTTTTGACGATTACCCTTCTTCACTGTAGCGTAGGTAAGATCTATCCAAAAGATTGTCTCCAACGTTTCCATGTTCAAAGTGCTCTGCTAGTTCTGTTCTAGGGCCACAAAATGTGTATCCAATGACATGCATCTCAAACAATGGTATGTCGTCACTAGCAATTTTTTTCCCTCCCCCAGCGTTACTTTTTTTTTTTCCTATCATTTTTCACCTCGGTTTTGGACAATTTTTTCTTTATTTTCATAGGTTTAAATAGTGGAATAAAGTAA
>JAPYYV010008205.1:0-13530 GCA_030522625.1 Copidosoma aretas | reverse complement strand
AATGGCTACACTAAATAACGGCGGATTATCTTTCTATCTACAACCCCTTCGACATGGGTATCAAATAAAAGGGTATAACCTGAGCAGAAATCTTGTTGTGGCGTTCTGGAGGACCTCTTGAGGATGCCTAATTAACCTAATGAGGACCTACAATGGCAGAATAACGTGGTGCAATGTAGGACCTACTTAGGCATCCTCAATAACCGTGCACTTGACCCAACTTGAAGCATCGAATCGCTACATATATGTGTTTATACGAGAGAGACAGCGGAATAGCAGAAACAGAAGTCTGACGCTCTGTCGCAGATTCGAGAAATTGTATACAATGAATTATTAAAAAGTCAGATTTGATACATTATACACGTACTTCTTTTATTAAATTTTACTTAGTACATTAGCAACAAGTATTATTTTGATGAAAGTTTTTATTTTCAACATCGTGTTGTGTATCGTTCTCAATAACTGATTTTACTTGTTCGGGTCCCGCATGATAAGTTTCAATATTTTCTGCAGATGGAACAAATTTATACACAAAACTTTCATGAGGCGCACTGTTTATTTCGGATCCTCATCTACTCTGGTTCGTTTAAAAACTCGGTGCTTCCTGGCTCTTTTATTACGTGAAAGTATATATTTATTAATTTTATCGCACATTTTTTCGCTTGTACAGTAACACTTAAATTAGCAAGTAAATAATTTGTAATAAATTAAACATAAAACTGCCCTGCTTCTGTATGTACAGTTCAAGTTTTGCTGGGTTACGACTAAGGAGAATACCTACGTAGGTCCTCATAAACACCCTGTTATTCTGCCTCCGTAGGTACTACTTAGGCAACCTACAGAGGTCCTCACGAATTAAGGAGGTTGCCTACTTAGATTTCTGCTCGGGAACCAGTCTAATACACTAAGCTATATGTGTCATCGAACCAAACTCAAAATGGCGGTCGGTATAAAATGACAGATTTCCAAAAAAATTGTCATTTGGATTGAAATAATTTTTGTTATTTCTTAAGTCACCATCTTTTTGATCGTAAATCTCGAATAAGCGATACCAAACAAAAGACACCAAGTAGTCAGTAGAGAGTCACAGGACGCGGCAAGTGCATAAAGCAAAACGATTTTCAGAAATCCCGGAGAGATCTTCGGGGATCTCTGCATGTATTACACGCGCTGCACACGTATCCATTATAGAGTCAGTGAGATGAGAGCATTTATACTCTACAGATTCGAAGAAGATCAGAGACACTAAAAACCGAGCATAGGGCGGACTAATACCTCAAACGAGTCGTGCCTGTGGGACTGAAAGAAAAACTATACGACGGCGACTAGGTCGAGGACGCGGTCTCCCGCGGGGATCCCGTGGAGTCGTCATCTCTCGCCTAAAGAAGCCAGCACCTCCATCCCTCCCTCTCTGCCTCGCGTGCGCAGTGTAGAGAGAGAAAAAAGAGAGAGGGAGTGGGGAATGAGTCCCACTCCCGAGTGTCGACGTCGTCGTGCTGGAACTACCAATACCCATACAAAAGGGCGACGGGCCGGCGCGTCCTTGACACAATATTTTGACGGCTGTCGACTCTCCCTACCTCTCTCGAAGGGGGGCGCGGATTATACGGAGGATGGATGGATGGATGGACGAGGCGGGAAGGAAGAGGATGGAAAACGTGATGCACAGAAGGCGATTTTCAGGGGAGAGCGAGGAAGAGAGCCGATAAGGTGAAAGAGGGGCTCCCCGCCCGGAGAGAGAGAGAGAGAGAGAGAGAGCGTGGGGGAGAAGAGCCGGGAAGGCGCGTGCCACTTTTCCCCGGGAGTTGAGCTTTTCGCTAATGTCTCAGGATCCCGGGGAGTTTGTTATGACGCGCGATGCGGACGCGCTGTTGCGTCGACGTGGCGCTGCGAGAGATTCGATTGATGTGCCATGAAGCAGCCCACTGCAGGGTGAACATTTATGTACTGCATGTGTACATGGGCGCTCTCTCTCTCTCTCTCTCTCTCTCTCTCTCTCTAGGGGTGTTGACAGTATATCTTTTTTCTCGAGTCGGCGACGCGGGGTGAAAGTCTCGAAACTTTGGAATTTATGGTGCACGCTGGTCTGGCGACAAACATTTTTGTTCACCAAATGAATGACAGAGTTAATGGAAAAAGTGCGCTGCTGTGGTTAATTTTTTACTTTGATAGGCAAGCCTTTACGATCGACAGAAAAAGTTAACGGTCACTTCGATCATTTTTAACTTCTCCCTGATGGAATATGTGTCGCACCAAAATGATATTATTACAATCGATATACCGAGATTTCAAATTACTGCGGCTTGAAAAAGAAGGTGAAATGACACCTTTATCCAATGACAAAAGCGAAACTTAAAGTCGTTCGTTGTTTGATTTTATCATATTAAATTTGTCATCCAATAATTTCTGCTATGATACAATATTAACCACAAATCAATTATAGTTTTCTGTTAATTGTCGATATTTTTGATTAAAAATAGCTGTGATGTATAATATTTTTGGTGCGTCTTGTGATGATTGTGTATATTATATTGCATAATTGCATCTTATGTCTTTTCATTAGTTTATTGTATGTCAGCCAATGTTGCAACATCTCAAAAAAAGCTGAACTGGTATGCGAAATAAACTTACGAAAAATTTTCTTTGTTCACTTTTATATTATAAACTTTTAGTTATTGTTATAAACTATTTGCCAGAAGATCACATGATTGACATTGTAGTATATGAAGATAGTCTCTCACCTAAAACGATAAAACGCTGGTTTCGAAATTTATTTTTCGAATGAGCGTAAACAAAACAATAGTAGTCCATTTAATTTTAATAATCCAGAATGTACTCTTTCAAATTAAACATGATATAAAGAGAAATAAAAGTTATGCCACTAGATTTTACGATATTCAGATATGTTGTATAAAAGCAAACGACAAAAATGATTACTTGAAATAAAATAATGTCCGATGAAGCTATTTTATTTTTTAGCCCAGTAAATCAAAACAGAATCGCAATGATCAAACACAATGGATCAGTTAATAATATTATGATCGATCAATTTTTAGTAAGAACAAATCAATATCGAAACATATCCTTCAACTCTGTGTCTATCATATCTCAATCGCTTTTTCCTAAAATTATATCGCCAAATTCTAATACTCTAAGCCCATTATTATACAGTTCAGATCCGACCTCCAATCATTCTTTTACAGAAAGTAAATTATAACATGAAAAATTATATTTCAAACTAATAGCGTTATTTTGTTTAGGAACCTTTCACTCTTCATACTTTACTTTTTTCTGCTCAGAACAGTGACTAAGTTTCACTGTAAAAAAAAAAACAAAAAAAAACAATTGCTTCATTAACAATAAAAATTACTGTTAATTAGTTACTGAAATGACAAAATCGAATCAGTTTTTAGGTCTCAAAAGGCAATTTTTATATTTCATTTTTGTAAGTGTGATTTATCATATGTTAGTAGTTAAGAATTAACCAAACAATGCAATTTTTGCTCAAACTTAATCATATTATGTAAAACAATAATAAAACGAATAAAATATTTGCAGAGTGCCGTATACTGTATACTCATGCGCAACATTTAACACGCGCATAGCCCAATGATTACAATGTGTCAAAAAATTTCCATACCTAACTTGTAACAAATTGATCCGGAGCGTTTCAAAAGTGCCAAAGTCATTTAATTTTCTTGCGAAAGCGCCAAATCAAACCTTTCAAAAGCCCCAAATAAAACTTCCTAAAACGCCAAACAGGGAATATAAGAGAGGATAGTACAATTTTGTATTTTCCGTAGATAATATGTTTATATTCATGATTTTGTCACACGAATTTGTTCATTAATTGACAGGTATACATTGTTTACGCATTGCTTTGAAACATATGTAAATTGTCATGACCTTGTCAACATTGAAAACATACTATTGCTGTTATCACTTATCACAAGCCTGTGATCGTTTTTTTAAAACTGGAACAGGCAGAGTTTGTTAACGAATTATCTTTAGACATAATATTGTCAATTGGTTATTATCGAATTTAACTCAGCAGTCGACAAGATTATTTGCACGATTTTCAACACGTGTTCTTTGATTTTGAGGAAAGAGGAATCGGAAAATTTCAAGTTGGTAGTACTTTGAATATATTTTAAAACATCGATGCATGAATTAATATTTGGACGAGACATTTTCGAAACCAGCCACAAGCGTTTATGATCGTTTATGAGCGTTTAGGCGCTTTTAAAAGGTCTTATTTAACGCTTATAATACGTCACAAAAAAGTTTATTCGGCTCTTTTGATGTATAGCCAATTTATCATTGTATTGCCGTAAAACTGTCTATGATGATGCAGTTAATTATTCAACCTCAGTAATGGCACGGCTAAAAAATATATAATGATCATAATGATTGCCTGTACGGTTGCACAAATCAACATACCGATTACTTTTTTAATTTATTATTTCAAAAATCCATCCAACAATCGATATAGTTATCTATTATTAACAATTATTATTAAAATCTTCAACTAGATTAAAAAAAATGAGCAGGAAAAACAAGACCCAAAAAGAGTCTGATCGCGTTGAAAAACACCGCATCCAACCTGCATCTACTTCATTTTCAATTGAAAAGCCGGTATCCTCGCTTCAACCGAACCCCAGTTCAGCGAACGAGACATCCATATCGCCCCCGATCGAGCAGCCGAAGGGCTTCCCGCGAACCCGTCGAGGACAGCTCGCACCCGCTCAATAGCGCACCACCACCCTCACGGTCCATTACGCGCATTCAGTGTGTATCCAAGTAATCGAGCCCAGTTCCACCAACCCCGAACGCATATTAGCCAGACAGAGAGAGAGAGAGAGAGGATCCTATAGGTGGCCGTTCACGGAAGTCAGATGGAGCTCATTCTCTCTGAACGGCCGGGCATTCATGCACAAAATCAGCGCTAAACATTTACACCGACCGAGAGAAGAGGGAGGAAAGAAACGAATGCGCAGGGAAACAAAGCCCCTTCATTTTGGCCCGTCCTTGGCTTTATACAACACGGCGTATAGTACGAACTCGGGCATAATAGCGAGGTACGGTAGATAGTGGTGTTCTATTTATCCTCACTCGCTGCCGCTTCCGCGCATTATATAGGTCCGAGTTCTATACATGTATATAATGCATACACCCCCAGTGTCCCGGAAAAACGATAAATTCCACGCCGCTACCGCCGCGCCGGTCTCGCACGCTCTCCACACCCCCGCTGCTGCGGCGGCCCATGCACGCGGCGCGTCAACGTTCCCAAAATACGCGGGGGGGCTCGGGGAGGGCCACGCGCCACTGGGACACGCTGCTGCAGCATCGGCTCCAGGCAAGGGTGCGTAAATGCAGGGTATATACATGTATATGTATGGGTATATAGGTAAGCGTGGCCCGTGCGTGTTCGCGGCCCGATCGTTTTTTTCCCGGAGCCGTGCAAGCGGGAGACATTCGCAGCATCTCGCTTCTCGAGTACCGTGTCCCCGGGCGGACGCCGACGGGGGCGTCGACGACCTTGACCGCAAGAAGACGAAGGTGGCGGGCGGACTGCTGTTTTTTCTTTTTTCTTTCTTTCTTTCGCTCTCGCTCCTCCATGTATATTTACTATTACGCTCTCCCCGACAGTTTGGGTGCCAGTAATGAGCCGGCCCACGCTGGGCTTCGTCTTTCTGTTTCGGGCCGTGATTGGGTCGCGGAACGGGCGCGTGCCGGGCTCCAGTCCGGGCGAAAGCTTGTTGCCGACGGTAATGCGCGCGTGCAGTGCATTCGTGCTGGGTGCGAGTGACGGGGGGAAATTTTATGGCCGGTCCGCGCACGTATACTTTTACGTACACATACATGCATCCTTCGTTGGTGAGCTTTTGTGTTTCGTACATGTTCGTGTCGAAGAGTCTACTAACCCTTTCGTGTCCTATATTATTATTATTATCATTATTATTCTTATTATTATTTAACAATTTTGCCGTTGAGTCCTGAGCGAGTGTTTATGGGTGTTTATGGTTTTGAAAAGCCGATGAGGGCCTTGAGATTTAGGAATTTATTGATCGCAGTGATAAGGAACTATCAGCAATATTTTACTACCTGGAATACTGATGGAAACTTGAAAAAATTAATTAAAAAAAATCAAAAGTAAATTACCAAACATTTATGATTTATTTTATATTTATTTTCTTCTATACTTTTAAGTCTATTTGGAATTTAGTTTTACTGTACCACCTCCGTCACATTATAGATTATCATCAAATGGACACCAAATTAATTGATGAATCAAAGATCTAATATTGGTTTGAACATCCGAAAAATTTTTTTTTACCATATTTTTGTATGTACTGTATTACCAAAATGGCCAAACACTTTTATTTCATACTCGTATGCAAAGAAAGTTATGATAAAAACGGTAAATCGACATTTTTGTACGGAAGCCATATCCGATGTACATCGATGATGTGATTTACCCTATAATACACTACTCGTCAATGTTTTCTATTTTATATTTGCCAAGGAGGCTCAAAAAGCAGCAGATTGCCATTTTGTACGATCGCAATATTGGATTTAGAATATATTGATTTATTTCTAATATATGCCATAATATTAAATTTGATACATCCAAGGATTTGTAAAGAAAAAGTTCACAAGACATTTGGTCTCGGCAGCCACTTTCGCAAAATTTAATTTAAGAAGGTATGACCTAGTGGCGTGATCACTCTCGTCCAACTCTTTCATTTGACATTCATGTCAAGAAGGTTATAAAGAAACAGGGAATCCACTATTTCGCGTTTGTCGCTGCATTAATTTACAATGACGTTACGTAGCTTGTTGTATTCGAATAGTCCTTCTTTCTTAATTTTGAGGTAGTTCAAGCAAAAAGTAATTTTCTTATAAAATCGCTGAAACTTAAAATATAAGTTAACACTGCCATACACAAGTGGTCGAAATATTGTAAAGATTTAGCGTGCCGTTTTCGAGATGTATGACTATTAATTCACATGTTTTAATACAAGATGTTATGAGGAAGTTATTTGGAAGAACCTTTTTTCGTTAATACCTGCGAAAAGTATAATACCAGAAACATACATAACTGCAGTCCATATACCAAACTATTAGAAACATGTCACGTGTAGTTTTAAAAGATATCCCAATTTGGAAAGTATTTGCTATGCTTTTAGAACATCACATATATTATGTAGTGATAAAGTTGTTTCCGCCTTTTTGCCTTTTGTTAATACAATCCAATTTATTTGTCAGTTTTGGTATGTAAAAGTTTCTCAGGTTATTCGAGTGCCAACTGGCGATAATTGAGCAGTACTTAATTATTTGAAAAATCAATGATTAACTGCTACACTAAACAGGTTGAGAATTACTGGGTGCGCTACCTTAATTTTCGAAGAGGTTGTAAGGATAAAGGTCATTCGCTATTTTGTGATGGCAGACATATTGGATCTACTATAAGGTTGAATACTACGTTGTATTGTCGTGGGAACTAAAGCTGAGTGAAAAATTTGAACTATTTCAGTTACGACTATAGCAACAGTGTCACTAAAAGCTCTTGCTTAGTTATTCCTGCTGGCCGATCTCAAGTCTTCGCAGCAAAAAACACTTTACATACGCGTTCGGGATAAATGCATTCAGCCGCGTTCCCCACCTGGTTCCGTGAAGACCGTGACGTCAAGTGCCAGAGAAAGTCGAACCTGCGACTACGTTGTGCAGCCCCGTACACCTGCACCTGTACCGGAGCGCGATCGAAGATGTTCTCGGAAGATTGCTTTTTTTGGCCTTTCCACGCGAGCGTGAGCGCGCTGTTGTGCTACTAGGGTCGGGTTCTGTTTCTCGGAGGGATTATTGATTATGTTATCCGAGGACACGTTCCCTGAACGAGCGTGCGACCTTAAACAATGCCTCTCAATGATAGACGTGTCAATGATTTCGCTGTAAGCCATCACGTACAATTTTCAGTACTCTTTTATGAAGTGAGTTTTGTTTTATTTTGTATTACATTCCTGCAAAATATATATATATAAGGAAGGTGTTTCTTGTCTAACGATGTTTGAGGAGCATTTAAAAATTGTTGAATGTTCAATGGGTTTTACAACAACATATCGTGACGCCTTGAACGAATAGAACATCTTGTTTTTTACATTGAACATAATTTTTCATATTTACGTACAAAAAACATTTCTTTTTAATTTTCTCGGACGAAAAATATTATTTTTTGGTTAAACAAGCTTTCTCTTTACCAGGGCTGGAGTTAAAAATGCAAATTTTGATGGCCGAAACGAAAGTGATTGAAATTCAGGTTATATATTTAATATTGATTTGAGTACTATGCATTCTTTCGGGGCTCATGTTACTACTTTACATTTTTACTATATTTTTCATCTGAAACAAGTTTGAGTATAGAAACAAGAGATTTTTCTCATTGAACAGAATTAAAATAACAATGTTCTTTGCCGGAGATAATTAAAAAAGCCGTTTTTCGTACAAGAAAATGAATAAATCAATTTTTTTCATCAAAGAATTTCTAAAAGAAAGAAGATGCTCTTCGTTCGAGGCATCAATAAGTATCTTCATGACCAGTACTATTCTTTATATTGGATATTGATTTGATTCTAATAGATTCTTTAAAGTCATCTGTAAGTTGATATTTTCAAACTGGAAGAGGATGGAAAACTCGAAGTTTTGCAAATATTATAAAGAAATAAAAGAAAAACCGGAAAGGGAAAAATTTTGGGAAAAATAAAACTTATCAGAAGATTTGAAAGAGCAATGGTGTAGACTAAGATGCGGGAACGTAGGAAGGACGTGAGAGAAAGGGTTTAAGGCCTTAGACTGTAGGCTCTGCAATGAAAAAGAAGAGAACATAGAACACATATGGCTATGTAAAGAGTCAGGAAAAGAGATAGGAATTAAAATAACAAGATCAGTCAGGAATATAGGATTAAAGGATAATGAAGACTCGTAGAAGGTAACTATCAAGAATATTAAAAGGGGAACCGGTAGATGATTTAAGCAAATGCACATAAGATCTTTCGAAAACTTGGCTAAATCAGGGACCGCAGAGCGAAGCCCGAACGTAGAATATGTTATGCGTTGTAATTTTGAATATTTCACCCATGTGAAAATTAATTCTTATATGTGTTTATGTTAGGATAAAATGATTATATTGTTAAATTCTGTTATAAGCGATTTGTTCATAATAATTTAAGGGAAACTGAATTTTAAGTAAAGACGATACAAGAAAGGAAAATGTGAAAGGATGTAAAAATCTGTATAGGACTAAATAAATAAATAAATAAATAAATAAAATACTTTATATTTTTACACCAAATTTTTGATCGGAAAAATGTGCGTCAAATGAAATTATTATGTTGATTGAAAAACCATTGAAAACGTTCGTAAAAAAGGTAAAAAAATGTGTTGTTCGAGAAAATGAAAAAATAAAAAGACGATGTTTTAGTTCAACTTAATAAAAAAACAATATCTTCCGACGAAAAATTTTGAAAATACGATTCTCCTCGTTCAAGACGTCATATCAAAAAGTATTTTCATCTCCGATACTATCCTTCCTTTTTGAGAGTGCAAAATAAATAATTATCAAAAGTCTTGAATAAACCCCAAGTGCAGATCCGACTAATAACAAATAATTCATGATAAACTATTCCTTCACAGCGTTTTTACGAAAATCCATAGAATCCAGATCAGAGGGACGAAACCTACGAAAATAAGGGCTGAGCGCGCCCAGCATCATGTCCACGCACACATACACACGTACGAGAGAGCCCAGGAAGGTGATGATATCGTTGACGAGGGCCGCCATGCTCGTCGCCACCCAACCCGATTGGTCAGCCAGTCCGAAGCGAGGGGTGGGAGCGCGGCGGAGGAGAACCAAAGAAAGAGAGAGAGCAGGACTCCTATCCCTTCCTCGCCATTCTTCGGCTATACATTGAACGCCCCCGCGTTGGACTTGTATGGTGCAGCCGGCACAGGCGCACAAGCCTTGCTATTGTCTATGTGGGTCGGCGCATGCGTGCGTCCTCTTATGTACTCTCGTTCCGGACTTTGCCCTGCAGGCGATTGCGCGTGGTGCCGCGGCCGTGGCAAGAAACTTTTTTACAAGTGTTGGTGCGTTGTATATAATACATGAATTCATAGATTATGTCCATTTTACTTCAACAATTATTAATCATTTTCACGATCAGTACACACAATACACATATCTTAATTTAATCAAGAGTATTTGTGTATTTTGTCGTCCGGAACTTGATAATACATCGATTTGCGACAAGTGTTATACCCAAAAATTAACATCAATCGCCCCTAGTCGAGAAAAAATACAATTTTCACAAAGTTCGATGGAGATATACTTGAATGATTTTAAATATAAATTTGGATAATTCTAAATGTAAAAATAATTTTAAACATAATTTATAATAATTAAACTGACAGTATTCGCTGATAATAAATTGAGGGAAGAAAAAGGAAAATCAAATAAAGCTATGTCGGTCTTGGATCTTGTGTACGGCAAACTTGCCGCATAAGCGGATTTGGAAAAGAGAAAAGCCAGATAAGCCGGGACGAAGACGTATGTCGGACTTCTTCGGGTTGGGCGATAAAGCATCGGATTCAAGCAAAGGGCAAACACGTATGCGAGAGTATTACGTACAAAACAAGCTTTTTTGCACAATGATGGATATCTAATTAATTTACGGGACTAAAAACTTTATTACGTTTTGAAAAAAGTTTCAATGAATTTATCAAAACGTTTCAAAAACATCAAAAACGTGGCCACGTGCTTTTTCATTTTTAGTCATGAAAAATCGCTTCTGGATTAATTGTACGTTTATTTGATGATGGCGGGTCAATTTCGATTTACTCTCTGGATGGCAATACAAAGGGTGAGGGACTTAGCTTTGCTATGGTTAACTTTTTATCAATAATAATACTGTACAAGTATTGGTCAATCAAACAATTTAGTCTTCTTCTTGAAATGTTAACACCCAAATTCCAAATAGTAGCACCAAATTTGCACGCCTAAGAAATTTCAAAGTGATATTTAGTTACAAAATGCAGCGGACATATTTTACATTTTTACAACTATGAAATATAGATTTTTTTAACTTTAGAATGTTTTCAAATCAACGTTTTTGAAACGTTTTGTGCTAACAAAAAAAAAAATGTTAAAGTAGTACAACAAAATAAAAGACCTGCAATTTGACGTATTTTTTTTAGCAAATAACGATGAAACATAGCTCCTCGTTTTCCCCGTCGATCCCAAACGCTGCGTATAAAAGCGACGACCCGAATTTTTCTTCCCCGAAGCGCTCATGGTATATTCATTGTATCTCCCAGTTTCTCCGCGCATATGATCTCCTTCATTTTTCCTTATTCCCCCCACCCTCCTCCTGACGTGAGAGAGCTTTCCCATCCATGTACGTCCCACCCTCGCACGTTATCTCCTCTCCCCTCTACACCCCTGGATCTTCCCTTTCTTTCCCCCGCGTGCAGAAGAAAGAGGAAAACGAGCGCGTATCTATTTCCCGGATTTTCCTCCGCGTGGAAGCGCCCTGGGGGCGAGGGTTGATTTATAGGTTTCGTATCCATTTCGTGCGGAACATGATAACGCGAAATTGCCCGAGCGAGCGCGCCTGTATCTACATGCGCGTCGTTTATAAATGGGAGAGGAGGAGCAGCGAGGGCGGGCGTTCTCAGTGGGTAAATTGGCGAAATAATCTCGACGGGGGAAGGGGGGCGTAAGCGGGCTCGATTATACGGAGGATCGGGGCTACGGGCTGAAAAGTGGTTGTCGAGCGTCGGGGCAATTTCCAGTTTTCAGCGGGCGGTGCAGTTTCGAATAATTTTCGTGCTTGCGGGTTGTACGAGATGGTGGTAGTGACAGTTGTTTGGTTTTTCAAGAAATATCGACTTAAACTTGAAGATGTTGTTACTTGTTCCGCCAGAAATTTCTTTGAATGTATACAAGAACAGATTGAAGCTTATTTCGTTAGTTTTATTTCCAATTCTTAGACGTCACTCAGTGACATTTTGAACTAAAATTAGGTGTGAAACAGTCAAAAATTAAGATAACTGTTCTTCAAGAGTAGTTTCACTTTTTTAATCATAACTAAGTCCGAGAATGTCGTTCAGAGTTGTATGAGAGATAAAAGTAAAGCTTTTGATATGAGCTTTAATTGATTATTTGGGACGTAGAAAAACATGGTCATCATCAAAATTTATGGCGTAAATGAAATCACAAATAGAAAAATTTGATGAATTTTTGAAAAGTTTCACTCCTTTCCCGAAATTCAAGTGCTCATAACTTTTAACGCTATACACTTTCTGACAACTAATTACACATATTCACACCCCCACCCACTCACACACAAACATTTTTGAAAACTTGTTTTGATATTGAATGAAAGCAGATATAGTAGTTTTCTTCACAAATGTGCATCTCTCCAGGGCGGTCCCAGGGCCCGAGGGCGCTTGCGAAGCAACGCCCGAGGGACTGTAGGGACCGCCCTGGTCGGATGCACATGAGTGGAGAATGCTATTTGTCCTACCGAGGGCGAACCAGCCTCTCAAAAACGCCCGAAGTAGGAAATGTACTGTTTTGAGTGAGCTTTTTGCTAATTTATGAGCAGCGGTTTTAATATCTTTTATGCATGTGCTGAACGAGATGAATGCAAACACAACCGGTTATGTAATAATATATTAACTAATAATCTTACAATTTGAGTAGTCTATATCAGATTATAGATATACATAAAAAAAAGTTATATTTATCAGCGAAATTGCTTACGATAATTTTAAAATTTATTGTGTGATATTGTCAGATATACAAGGTTCATGGTAAATTTTTTTCAAATTTGCATCTAATTTATTCATCAACATATCGCGCAAATGTAAAAAAACACTATTTCTTCTAACAAATTTTCAATTCTTATTCGATTATAATAAACGAAGGCTAGTTTTCTTCTTTAACTAAATACCTACAAACTAACCATTTTTGACTAGCAAAAAAAATCATTTTTAATGTTGAATTTTCATTATTTTATGAAAATAAAAAAATAAATGGTGTGAATAAATGAATGCTTAACAATAAATACTACTGTTTTCCATATCTAAGATGGTTCGTTTGTGGATATTTAGTTAAAGAAGAAAACTAGCTTTAATTTTTGACAGAAATTAATCTTATGACAATCCTAATCAAAAACAAAAATAAAATGGATCGAAAAAATTAACACCACCTTGATTGATTTAACAGTATGTACCTAAATATTATTTGCTTCAAGAATAGGGTTCAAGGAGGGGGCAGGCACCACTTCTTTATTTAATACGTTATCTTAAGGAGAGGTTGAGTTGCGATGTTCTCGGAGCGAATACAGCTCTGTTTTTAAGTCTATACACAAAGCATTTAAACCATATACTATCTCAGCAAACGAATAATTCTTGGCGGCTTCGTAGAGTTCATGACTATTTGGTATCATACACGCATATGAACTACAAGTA
>JAPYYV010008204.1:0-22558 GCA_030522625.1 Copidosoma aretas | reverse complement strand
ATGCGTATAGTACCGACCAAGTTCCTCCCTTGGTCTCATGATCGGTCATCGAACTTCGCCGTTATTTCTCATCTTTCCACTGTTTCTCTGCTTCTATCTATAATTCTTTCCTGTTTCAACACCTATATCAGAGTAATAGTCTATCGGACTGGCTCTCTCTTGGGGATGATGGTTTTAGTCGGTAGGCGCCCGTGATGATTAGCATCACGTAGTGTTATTACACTATAAGCCCGGGTGAATCCTACACTACCTCTACGGTATCCATGTGTGCACGTAGTGGTGTCTTTAGAAGAGCTCCTCCTTCCCACTTAAGAAAAAAAAAAAAAAAAAAAAACTTTATACAAATTAATGTCGTGAACAGAGTATTTACAAAAACGGATGAAAGACATTGATCCATACATTTATTAGAGGCTTTGAGCAGACTTAAAATCATTTAGTGGATTAATTTTTGAGACAAGCTACATCTCAGATGATGGGCATCTTAGAACTTGTTTATGATCGTGAAATATTAGGTTTTTCCGATTGATGAAAAAACTGTAATAACTTCTGAATCTATTGATTTTCATAGTGACAGCTGGGCTGATTCTTAGCTCAATTTAATGTGTGTACTTGATCATTAGTACATTTATTTACAATTTATGTACATAATTAATTTAAATGAAACGTTCATTGACCACTAATCTCTAAATGTGTTCCCAAAAAATTGTGTCGATTCTATAGTTGTTTGTACCATAAGAATTATTACGTCAGAAATCATAATTTACAGTGGTTCAAATAACAGAAGTCTTAAAAATAATTTGCATACTAGCTTGCGTAGTTACTACTTTGCCACTTGAAAGTGACATCTCTCTTACGTTATACATGCGAAAGTATGTATTTAGGTGTATAAATGTTTTTATGTGTGAATGTTCAAATGTTTGGACGAATGGATATTCATTACTGATTCACGCGCAAAAACCATAGGATGGTTTTAAGCGGTTATAATTAGATAGGTAGGTTAAAATTTGGGATGAGATGCAGAGATATTCCTGAACTTCGATTAAACATATATTACATGATTTCCCCTTACAAGCTTTTAACATTTCAATGGTGCGGATGTTTAATTGCGAAATATTTTGATTTTTTTAAATCTCAGTTCTATTTAACTATTTGCGTTCAAGAAAAAAATGCCTACATTAGTTATAAAAACAATGGAAATGACGGTAAATATTTTTCCATTTCTTAAGATGTATCTTGATATAGACGAGGTAGAAATATTAAAATGATAACAGATCTGTGAAATTATCAATAGTCACGTGCACATATTAGGAAAGTGCTTTGCTGTCATTTTCTGTGTCGTCTTCTCACACATGCATAATATTAAATGTTGTATGGCAACTTCGTAAAAGTACTTCCTGATATTACAGCTTACACTAAAACCTTCGTTATATTTAAACCTGCAGTTTGACCTTTTAGGAAGATTTCTCCAGTATTTACACTGTAGCCCTTTAACTACACGAATTTTCAGAAGTATTTATGTTTTTGTGTGATCTTGAAAATGGCTCCATAGTGGCACTGACGGTCTTACTCAAGATGGCGCCTTCGAACATACTAATTATACATGTATAGGCTGGGTGCACGCAGACTAAGGTGAATTTTTTTCATTTTCTACACAAGTTTTGTTCAAACAGATTATTTAAACAATTGTTTTTCTGCAAAATGAATCTTAGATTCGTAATAAGCGACTCCAAAAACCATAGAAAACATATAACATTTCTTTTAAATAAATTTTTACTCACTGTTCGTCTAGATAATCTATCTAAACAATTATTTATTGCAAAATAGTTGTCATATTTCTGATCGGAAATCCAAGCGCGGCTACCGAGCTCACAAAATTCGGCCAAGGTAGGCTGCCACGGTCAGACCAACATGAAATTTTTTGAATATAAAACGTGGCGCGAGGTTGGCGCCAGCTAGGGAGCCTAGTTATACATGTTTTGTTTCACTTTCTCTTATGCACTCTGTGCAAAAACGGCGAAAATTGGAACTTCGGTACCCAATCCCCATTTAAAATACGTGTATTCGCCCGACACTAGCGCCAAATCCAGTGTTTGGCGCTAGTATCGGGCAAATATACGTATTTTTAATGGGGATTGGGTATCGAAGTTCCAATTTTCGCCGTGTTGTGCACAGAGCGAATACATATATGTATACATACGTACAATATATATACATATATATCATAATCGTACCAAATATATGTATATGTGTATTAAAGCAGTGTTAAGAACAGAATTAAGAACAGCGTATTTTTTAAAACGACATAACCTAACTATAAAAAACTATAAAATTATTAGGATAATTACTACTACTGCTTAACTAATTACTACTACTTCTTCTACTGATTTATAGAAAAGGATGAGCGATACAGTAACACGTTCAATTTTGTTAATGAACTAAAGAGTACGAAATCATCGTGCTTTGAAACGTGCAAGAGTTGATAAAAACATTTCAAGCTCTTTGGATGCGGAATTTTTTTTTTAATAACAGCAATTATCTATCGACTTGCGAACTATTGAATAATGCTAGCACTGATGAAGTTTGTGAAGTGTTTCATGAAAATGAGAGTGTAATCGATTGTTCAGATAGTGAGGAATCCATTGACTCTGATCCTGAATATTTGGAAGAAATAAATAGTAATAACAATGCAAAGGAATTGACTATAACTGACGAATTGAGGGAATGGGCTCTGGAGTCAAGAATCCCAAAATCCAAAGACTGGGACGGGGGAAGAGCAGCTAGAGACAGTAAAGAATATTGAAATGCAACTGAAACTTAATAATAATTTAATAAACTTTATAATAATATTTAATAAAATTAAATAAAGAAACTTTGTATTCCGTCCAGTATTTAAGTAAAAAAAAATTAATTTACTTTAGTTTTACAGTTTATATAATTATCTACTTTTTCATGCCTTTTCTAAATTATATTTGCTGTACTAATTTCTCTACGTTGGATCCCTACCTAGATCCGAGCTAGGCCCGCGTTTCATCGATCCATAAGGCACTGTACAAAAGCAATGCTTGGGCCAACGTACGTTACCTAGGCTGCCAAGGTAGGTCCAACATATCTCCGAGCTTACATTTCCGATCGGGATTCTTGTTTAGTGCCCCCGAAAACCATGAATTTGACTATTTACCTATTTTTTCAATCTATTAATACAAATTAGACATCAACAACTAGGTTCGACTACAATGTCGACTTAAGGGGTAGCCTCACGATATATACGATGGAAACAGATTCTCACAGTAGAGTCGAAGACAAGTGAAACCATACCAAAAAAAATTTGTCTAGAGCGAAATTCAGTGAAAGCAGGACCTTTGGCACTTTATTGTGATTAGGCCTACTGTGCGTCGGTAAGCAGTAAAGTAGTAGGTCTGCTATCGGCTAAGAGGTGGCTCCTGTATTCATGAACGCGTGATTAAGGGTGATTGCCAGAAACTACTGGAACAATCACGATCATAAGACGGCAAGATTACACAAGGCGCCCCCTCGCCCGCGCAGCTGTCATCGCGTTCACGTGCGCTTATTTATTTGGTATGTGATATTGAAATTTTTATGAAAACATACATTGTATTTTTTATGATCGACTTTTCAAGGTACACGACATTTGTCTTATCTAACTGCAACATAACAAAGCAATCTATTGCAATAAATTCAATTGTAAATTAGAGACTCAAGAGGAACGTTAAAAATTTCAGCCTTATCACGGTAAATATAAAACTATTTTTTATGTATAGCAACAAATTTAAAAAAAAATTGAGACTATTTTGCGACAAATTAAGAATTATTATGCAACGATATAAAAAAGAAATTTAGACAATTGAAAGATAAATGACATGAGAATTTTCTGGTATGTATTGAATCATATACTTTAGTAATTATAAATATTAAGATTATTATATAGAATCGCCGGTGCTGCAGCCAAGTTTAATATCATTTATTACTACATCAGGTCTTAAATTAAAGGTATATTAACGAACTTTGGATTACTTTCTGAAAAAATAATGGAAATAATACGTAAATAAGCTTAAATTAAAAGAGTGAAATTATTTAGAAAATTATCGAGAAAAATTGGAATACAACCAATACCCCGACCAATTATTTGTATATTTTTATAAAAGCTTATCATCCAAATATTAAATTAAAGATGTATCAAATTCTTGTACCTCTTGGCATCCGAAAAATAGGCTTGATAAGCCTAGGCAAAAAATGTAACCAAGAAAAAAAAGGGATTGTCCGTATTCAACGTAAAGCATCTGATCCCTACAAAATCCAAGAAAGACTTGAGCAACAAGATGCTCTGTCACCCTTGTCATTAAATTTGGTTGTAGAATATATAATATACGTTGCGTAAGAGTAGAGAAAATGGGCAAGGCCAACAGCTAGACATGGCAGAAAAATCATTTGTCAATGTTCTCTAAATTACAACATCTAGGTACCATTATCAATAACAGAAATAATTGTACGGACGAAATCAAACAAAGACTATTCTGCAGTGTTCTTTCGGCTATGAATTTTTAATTTCTAATGCTAATCAATAATAATAAATAAATGAAGTAAAAGGAGTAACATCCTATAAGATACAAAAATATGTATCGGAATCATTCATAAACAATTTATAGATACTGCTACAGCAATCGGATTGATTGAATACGATACTTGAATTGACGATATTTTTAAAGATTCTTCTACAATCATGTTGTCATGTTACCTTATCAATTAAGACAATTTTTTTCATAATTATTGCAAAATATTTTTTTTCATAACATTTTAAATAAATATAAAAATCATTTTCAAGAAAATTTTATTCTTTATAAAGAAAAGCGAGCTGTTCTGCATGTTGATTCCCTTTTTGGTATAGAAGACAAGTCCTGTAAATCATTTTATTTGCCAACACATTAAGCAATTTATTCATCCTAATAAAATGATAGCTTTCAAGAAATTGCTGTTTGTAAGAAAATGTTTGCATCATTAGACATTCATATGGCTAATGACCAAATAAATATTTTTGATGTTGTATGGAAGCAAAATTATAAAATTCTCTTAGAAAATATAGATCATTTTAAGGAAAAAAGATATCTTGCTACTTTTTTATAAAATTTACAATCTTTGAGTGATAAATTTTCAAATTTTTTATACTTAAACATTGGGAATTTATGACTAAAAAACTGACGGTTTTACGAAAAAGTAGCAAGATATATTTTCTTCTTAAAACAAGCTACATGATCGAAAAAAAAATTATCAAAATCCACAGTGCTAATTTTTGCATTAATTTTTAAGATATGGAGGCCTTAAAATAAAGACAAAATCTGAGCTGAAGTTATGTTTTGAAAAGAAAGTATTTCTGCACCTACTTAGATCAAAGTCTTATTACGCAAGCAACCAATAAAACGATCGAACTATTTATAAGAGTCATGAAATATAATTACAATTTCGAGGATCATTCGTAGCTCAGTTGGTTAAGGCGCAAGTCTTGGTCAGTTGCGGTACGGCTGTTTAAGGTAGTTCATCACTCCTACACATCATATATTTTACATTTTTTTACTATATATGTTAATTGAAAGTTATAAAAACTGTCACTTGACCTGACAATCATATCCCTAGTGCTAAATATCATGCGATTTTTTCATAAAAATTTGTTGTTAAATTTTTCAAATACCGGGGATTTAGAAAAAAATTCAACAAATTGACTAAGATTTTTTTAGGTTACATCTAATTTTTAATTTTTTGGACTCATTCTCTTCCTTAAACAAATTCATTGGGGGTCACCAGGGGAAAATTTGCAAAAACTTCGACAGATTTTTCAGAAAATTTAATTGTTTACCTATTTTTCGTATTTCTGTATAAACAATTAAATTTCTGGAAAATCTGTCCAATTTTTTTCAAATTTTCCCCCGGTGACCCCCGATGAATTTGTATAAGGAAGAGAATGAGCCCAAAAAATTGAAAATTGGATGTAAATTATAAAAGCCTTAATTGATTTGTTGATTTTTTTCTAAATCCCTGGTATCCGAAAAATTTAACAACAAAACTTTATGATAAAATTGCATAATTTTTAGTAATAAGCCCCCTTGAAAATCGTGAGATGGAATCTACATGGAAATCCACATGGATTCCATGTAGATTTTGATGGATTCCATATAGATTTTGATGGATTCCAAATGGATTTTCAAAAAATCCATGCGGATTATAAAATTAGTGTGTTATTATTATTTTATCATATTATACGTCTACAATAAAATAATCCAGCCAGATTCACGTAATAGGCAAAGAGCTCTTTAATCTCTACAAAAAATTTGGTAAGAGTAAGATCATCGTATATTACTGTGATGGTTAAAATCTACAGAGATATCTACATAGAAACCAACATATAATTTTGCAATGGAATACGAATTCTACTACGCAGAAAACAATTGACGTAGATTACTCAGCGAAAATCCATGTCAAAATTGTGAGAAACAAAACCGACATAGGAACCCATATGGATTTTTCTGATGACATAAGAATCTACATAGATTAATGAAACAAATAAGTATATCGCCTACTTTTAATGATGAAAAATCTACGTTGCGTTTTCCATTCTAATCCATGTGAATTTTTATCAGTATAAAAATCGACATAGCTTTCGACATAAAAATTCTTCTGCACATTTTTTATATGGAACAGAATCTATATAAAGTATTGCAAATTCTATACATCAATTATATTAAACAAAAGAAAGCATAAAGATATATTCTTCAGCATAAATTAATGCTAATTGTTGGTTAAGGCAGAATCCATGTAGAATTTTAGATAGATTGATGTGAATTTTATTTACTGGCGAAAAAATCGACATCAACGTACGCAAAAAGGTTTATATCAAGTGTTATATAACAAACTTCGTTGTGCACTTCTTATGAAGATATATGTGGATTACTGTCATGATAAAAATCGACAAAAATTATCATTAGATTGTTATCCATGTACATTCCTTTCATATGCTAGAGAATCAACAGGAATGAGATGGACTTCTACTTCACTTTCTACATAAAAATCCATGTGGATTTTGACATAGAAATCTATGTGGATTTCGACACATGAATCCATGTGGATTTTGACATAAAAATGCAGGTGGATTTTAACGAGAACATCCATGAGGAAATTTTTTCATCTCGCAAAATATGTACGTAATTTTTTGCATTTTTATATTAATTAAATTTAATAGTTGACGGAAATTACATTAAGAAAATAGCTATCATACATTTAAAGAGACAAAATGCACATGGATTTTCTCACAATAATATATGTGAATTTTAAAATAAAAATCCATGTTGGTTTAGACATAAAATCCATGTAGATATTTTTCTATTGCGAAAAAATCTACGTAGATTTCTGCATTAAAATGTTATTCATACGTGAAAGCAGATGTAAATTACTTTGAGAGAAAATTTACATAATTTATTTACAGAGAAAAATCCACAGGGATTTTAACATAAAAATCTATGTCGATTTTGACATAGACATCCATGTGGCTTTTGACATACAAATCCATGTAAAATTTGAGATAAATATCCACGTGGATTCAGACACATAAATCTAGGTGGATTTTGACATGAAATCCAGGTTAATTGTAACATAAAAATCCATGTGGAATTTTTTTATCTCACAAAATATCTACGTATTTTCTTCCATTTTTATGTTAATTATATTTAATAGTAGACGGAAATTACTCTGAGAAAATATCCATCATACATTTAAAGAGACTAAATGCCCATGGATCCTAGGATATTATTCTCAGGTGAAATAACAGTTAGTATAACATTTAATAAGAATTTTCTAGTAAAATATTTAAAATATTTGCTTTATAGCGGTGATAGACTACCTTAAGTAAGGCGCGGGTTCAAATCCCGGTCAGGTCAACTCGGAAATTTTTTCAGAGTTGTTTCCGGCTGGAATTTGTTCCCAAAGTCTCGCGGCTACTTCTGCATCACAGGGCGAGCCGAAGGTGGGTCTCATGCCCGCTCTAGGTAGGTGTGAGACTATTTGGGGATATATGGGATCCGGGGGTGGAAAGAGAGAGTAATATTGGTTGGGGAAGATGGGACTTGGGGTTATGCGATGTAAGTTACGACGGGGACTAGGGTAAAAATATGTCATATAATTGGGGTTAGGATCAGCCCCCTCCACACCAACGTGTTAGAGGGTGCCCGTAATAATTAACTAGAGTTGGTAAACGGATCAGGATAATATAAAAAAAAACAAATATTATTAAAATTTTAAAAATATACTGAGATTTTACACTGGCAACATAACTAAAAAATTAGATATTACAAAGTTCTTCTTTAATTTTCATGGCCAAAATTATTATCTTGTCATAGAGAGTTTGCGCGCTGAGCACGAAGGAGGACGAAGCCCCACATATGGGACGGTCTTTTACAAACCGAACAACTTTCTGACCGACACATTTTTGATCTTGCAAAAACTTTTTTTACGGGTTCTAGATTGAAAAAAAAGACACGTATTTTTTTTTTACAATATTTTCGACGCTAAAAAGGATTAAAATTCCGCGATTTCGGTGATTTTGTGCTTAAATAGGAATTTTTAAAAATTAATAACTCCGGTTCCATTTAAGCTACAGACAAAATTATCAACAATTTAAGATTGTTATTAACAATTTGAATGTTCAAATTGATTTTTAACGATTACCCCCACCTCGTGGCGAGTATTAGTATTACCATTGTATAATACGTTCAATTTTCTATCAAAAACTACTTTTTTTTTCCTGGGGTATTAATTATTACTACTAGAAATAAATTAATTTATGTAGTGCGGCATGTGTTATTGGCACGCAGATTCTACCGCAAGCCTTATTTTCTTCTCCACATCTTCTCTTATCGTTATATAAATTATTATTCGACATCTTGAGTTAAACAATATTTGTAAGCACAAATAACATCACGCTTGATTTAATAAAAAAAATTAGTAAATAAAAAACATTGTAGCAAATGAATACTGTTATTTATTAAGATTTAAATACATCATCATTAGTTAATAACTACTTCGTTTTAAGTGACATCGTACAATATTTACATTTACTCTTATACTATACGCGTACAGTATTATTTTACTTAAAAATTTTCACACTAGTTTTCTTTTCATACAATGAGGATTGCTTTGCTTCCAATTCTTGAAGAGAAATTGGAACTATACAATGTTACTTTAACGTACCTTTTATCGTTGTAGCTTTTTGGAAACGCGTTAACAATCGTTTTTCTTCTTCTTCATACTTATTAGTAGTCGATGAGTGACACGTTATATTTGGTAGAGCTTTAGACGCCCAATTAAACAGCTCTCCCGGAGCGCGGATTGGATTATTTACCCTTTGAAGACTAGCTCTAGCAGCAAGTCGTTTTAATGTTCCACCTATTCCGTCATATGGTCCTTAACCATGTGAGGTTGGAAAATAGTGCAACTCAGCTGCTATTTTAAAATTATTCATATCATGAGTGAGATTTATACAATTTTTTTTGTTGTTATATTGTCCGCTTGCTCCATCCAAAAAATATATTATGTTATCTAAGTCTTTCAGATTCGTTTTGATAAATTCTATGAGTTGTCTCTGAAAGAGATGAACAGCAATAGTATCGTGACGCCAACATTGAGAAATGGAAACAAAACTTTTAAATTTCAACTCATCTTTGTCACCTTCATAATATATATGTTACCTGGTCATTATTCCAATGTATACCTTGAACAGAATTTGGAATCATAATGGCATAGTTTTCCAAAAAAATCACAAATTACAGCGCATTCATTTTTTGTAATTGTTTTTTTTCATTTAAAAATTCTCTTTGTTCATTGATTAAAGAAAAATGTAGCAATAATTTTTTCAAACCATTACTCAAATATTCTAAAAATTCATCAACACTAGGTATCAAGGTTTTCAATGAAGTTCTATCAATTGTAACCCACTGTTTATACTTAATATTGTCGATAAATTTATCTTCAAAATTCTGTTCTAACTGTTCAATGAACTAATACCAGGGCACTTCGCACGCAATCCCAAAAAACAATTAGTAGATTGCACATCACACACCATACGATCTAAACAATCATGATAATTTTTGATAGGTCGTTGTGCGGCAGCAGTAATTGATTTTGAATTTTCTCACTCTATTAGTCATTTTACATTTTCATGTATTGGACGGCAAGAGTCCAGTCCTACACGGGATAACTCTACACAAGCACTCTACACCATATGAAGCCAGTATATATAGTTATAGTAATTTTAGGTGTAGAGTACTTGTGTAGAGTTGTCCCGTGTAGGACTGGGCCCTTGCCTATTGGACAAACACAAACTGTATGAATACCACTCGCTCCTGTCAATACACAGTGTTTTGGTCGTAAGCTAGCGAATTTGGAAAAACAACATTTTATTGTTGGATAATTGATTTTAAAAGATTTATACGATTCTTTTATATTAATTAAAAGTAAGCGCTTTTGCATCTGTACTTTTTGTCCATACTCTTCAACAGAGACGTAATCTTTTTTGCCTGGCATTATTTGAGTGTAATCATAAGACTGATAGAAGGTAGTTATCGTGTTAATAGTATTATTAGTTTGGATCGCTTAATATGCCTTTATCCTTGGCAATTTTTTTGGCAATAGATATCACGTGTTGAGTAGCTGTAGGAAAAGTGAGCTTAATTTTCGTGTAAGAGCAGTGTTTGAAAATGGTTAAAATTTTAATTTTATGAGTACGGTCTTGTGTGATATGAAAACTGTCTTGTAAAGTTCTAAGAATTGTTATATCATCATCATCATCGACATCAGCAGCATCTGGACCATCGTCGGTTAAATTGAAAACTTTTTTCTTAATCACGTCTGTAATTTTTTTTGCTTTTGCTTCAGAATATCTTTTTTGCGTCAATTTTTGTTTTTTAATTGGTGAAGATCCTAAGAAACTCAATCCTTTATTTAAATGATTCACGCGCTCATTAAGTGTTATTGCGCTTTCTCCGAAAGTCCCCGAAGTCTCTCCACTACCAATTTATACACCTATTTCTTCATTTGATGATGCTTTTTTATTTTCTGGTTATAAAAGAAAATGCCTTATTAGCGATATCGACGGAATATTATAAATCTGTTTACTAAATATATTCACTATAGAACAAGGAGCTTACTGTATGATAAAATGAAGAAAGCGAAATGCTGCTGTTGGCTACGTTATGCTATTTAGTCGCGTATTTAGTGAAAGAAAGTCGAACACTCTTAGTATAATATAGTTACATACCATTTTAACTTAATCATTATTGCTCTCAGCATCATTTTATTCTTTGCTGTTCTTGGTGCGCCGACGAAAGGTATCACAAATTCTTAGTTCTAATAATTCCGTAGTTACTGACGTATTGAGTGCGCGCAGCAAATTTTCATTCACTTTCTCAATGTTACTTTTTTTCTTCTCGAATGACTAATTAACTTTAAGGGATTAAGACACGAGTCAGTACCAATGTCTGTGCATTGTAATACACCTGAGACTTTTTCAGGCGTCTTATGATTTTCGTCAGCACTTTACCAATAGGCTCACTAGCTTAGACATACAGGACCAAACTTACGAGTGGATAAATTTGATATGAACACACATGGGCGCGGTAAAGAATGCTTGGGTAGATACTAGGCTCTATTCGGCTGACTGTTTAGTTATACGTAACTATAATTGCACTAGATAGGTACATGTCATTGTTGATAATTGTATTTCAATGGGCAACATACGTAAAAGTTTGGTATGACTAATACGGAAGTAAGTAGTTAAGCTTCATCTATTACTAACATAACAAAGAACCCAATTAATACCAAATATCTAGTATTAGCTTTCAATAAGATTGTCTATTCAGTAACATCTCTTTTGAACAGATTAATATGAAAAACTATATGTATTATAGAGCAAAACAGAATGATGCAAAAAAATATGACAAGCGATAGCATCCGCCCGCCGATAAGACGTGCCGCACTACATAAATTAATTTATTTCAAATGGTAATAATTTATACCCTAGGAAAAAAAGTAGTTTTTAATAGAAAATTTGACGTAGATTTTAAAAACCAATTCAAACATTTAAATTGTTAATGACAATCTTAAATTGTCAATAATTTTTCTCGAAGGTATTTTTTTCATAAAGCTTATTCTTTTACCTTCGAAATGAAAAAAAAACAGTCAGTAACTTGATTGAACTGGATTTATGAATTTTTGAAAACTCCTCAAAAAGCACAAAATCAACGAAATCGCGGAATTTCAATCCTTTCTAGCGTCCAAAATATTGTTTAAAAAAAACATACGTGCCTCTTTTTTAGTATAGAACCCGTAAAAAATGTTTTAGCAAAATCAAAATTGAGTCGGTCAATTTTTGTCAAAATCTGTTCGAGATATATATATAGACAAAAATTGACCGACAGATTTTTGATTTTGCTGAAACTCTTACATATACATTATATATTATAAATTTCCTTCTATACCTACCCTGCTTTTTTTTAAAGATAAATTTTATGCAAACTCTGGTGAAAATATGCTGCATTCTTTGTCTTTTTAAAAAAAGTGTTTCTCCACCACGTTCCTCTTAACCCTATTTATTATTTTTGTTCTTCCCCCCCCCTTTTCCCCCCCCCCATTTTTTATAAACCCCTCCCCCCCCCCCCCCCAGTCTTTCTATGCCCTTATTTTCGTTGGATAGATCCCTTATCAACCTGAAGTTATAAAATCACCTAATTGATATCCAAAGCCGAGAATCAGAAAACATCGGGTGCATATGGGTTCTGCCACAATATTCGGCTGCGACCTAAAAAAATACACAAGATCGTTGCTTGATAGTCAATAATTTTAATTGGCTGCTATCATTTTTATCACACCTGCCGCCACAACATTATGTTACTACGCAAAAAAAGACCAAAGATGCCTACTGCTGGGCCGAAATTTCTCATTGGTCGCTGTCATATTTATGACTTGTGCATACTTACATTTTGTGCTGAATAGTACATATTGGAAACGACTAATCAGATTTAAGGCCAAGCCAGCGCCTCGTTTTACATGCAGATAATCTGTTTAGCTACAATGTTCTTTACTTTGCCTCAAAATACCGAAGATTGCTCCTGATTAGGTGAAAATTGTAATCAGTTACTATAATATTTAACACATTTTGTGACTTTATGTACTTACATCATTATAGCAATAAAGTAAATATTAATTATTTTGATATGATAATGATAATAATAGTCGGTTTGGGGGGGGGGGGGGGGGTTGACGTACCGAACGTTCGGGGGCGCAAATTTTCACAATTATATTCATACATATAGCTTCCTATCCATATAATTATTTTTTTGGTGACGTTTACACCCCCTGATTCCCCCTTCTCCACAGAAAAATAAAAAATCGTTTATTTTTGCTATAATTTTAACCTATGCAAATTCGGGTTTTAAATTTTACAACACAGCGTATAATTTGTTGCCCCTCACCTTTAGCTTACTTTAAATTGAACTATTTAGTACAAAACATGGTCCCTTGTTCCTCTTTTCGCTCTGAAGCCGGCATTACTCTCCGTCAATATTTTTTCCTACCTGGGACCGTTTTGGAACCCTGGTACACCCTCGGTAGGAAAAATAGCATTCGTCACTTATGTGTATCCGACCAGGGAGGGGTCCCAACAATCCCTAGGGCATTGCCTTGCAAGCGCCCTCGAGCCCAGGGACCGCCCTGGAGAGATGCACATTTGTGACGAAAATTACTAATTTCCTACCTCGCGCCTTTTTGGAACCCTGGTACATCTTCGGAACGAAAAATAGCATTCGTAGCTCAATCGTAAAAGCTTTTTTACGAACCTCGTTACGTCTCTCACCTACGGTTCGTGCCGTAAATCTCTCGGTTCGCAAATTAAGGCCTTTTCAATCTCGTACGGAATAGTAGTTTTCGTCACAAATGTGCATCTCTCCAGGGTGGTCCCTGGGCCCGAAGGCGCTTGCAAAGCAACGCCCGAGGGACTGTTGGGATCAGAGCTGTTAAAAGACCGTTTAAGAAAAAAGACGTATGGTCCAAAAAAGGTTAGGTCGAAAATTTTGGGACAAACTTTTGGACAAAAGAAAAAAAGACCGTCTTTTTACAGCTACATAGGTGTACTACATCAATAAACATACATGTAGAATAACAAAAGCAGAGCAAATTTGCGCTGCTCGCTAAAAATTACATGTCCGTAATTTTTATTACTCATAACATTATTGATACAAAAATCGAAAAATATAAAATTACAATTGTGATTGAGTTAATAAAACTAACCATTACAATAATAGTCAAATAAGATGACAAAATAATATATTACAAATAGTATTCTAAAAGAAAACAACAATAAATTAAAAAACATTTAGTATTGATGACAAACTTAAACATGTATGTTGTTCTTTCGATAAAAAACAAACTAAAATAGTAATTTCACGTATTTTATTTTAAAAACATTTTTCATTTCAAAACTAATCTATTTAATCAATATTTTGGACTGGACCAAACCATAAAAGAAGATAAGTTTTTTTACAGCTACATAGGTAGTAAGAGTCTTTTTACAGCTATATAGCTGGTAAGATAGTCTTGCAT
The DNA here is from genome assembly GCA_030522625.1 of Copidosoma aretas. Classification (NCBI taxonomy): domain Eukaryota; kingdom Metazoa; phylum Arthropoda; class Insecta; order Hymenoptera; family Encyrtidae; genus Copidosoma; species Copidosoma aretas. The sequence goes on along the minus strand of JAPYYV010008204.1, from coordinate 7,906 downwards.
TAATTACATTTATGGACCGTCCAAGCAATAGACGATTGAAAAAAAGACCGTCTATTTTAATTTGAAAGTTTGGGTTGTCCGGTCCAAACAGTCCATGGACGGTCTTTTTTGTCGTGGACGGACCGATTTTAAAAAGGCGGTCTTTTTACAGCCCTGGTTGGGATCACCCTGGTTGGATGCACTTGGAGGGCGAATCCTACTTTTCCTACCAAGGGCGTACCAGGGTTGCAGAAGTGCCCGAGGTAGGAAAACTACTAATTCTTCCCTCGGGTAAAATGCTTTGGGCCCTAGACAAAACCTTTTCACTCTAAAATAACTTTGCGCCCACGGGCGCCAAATTTCACTTTGTGCCCTTGGTAAGAAAAACAATATACGCGACTCAGCTGCCAACGTACAACAACCCCCTCCGAGCGTGCTTATTTGTACTTTGTGCCTTTGTGATGTAATGTTTTTTTTTTTATATAATAGTGCATTGACCACCATTTGGAGTTTTTGCACTTACATTCATTCAACTAAATTTTTACACATGGTCGTACACTCGATGAAGATGAAACATTATACAGTATTGTACATATATAAACGCAGATACAATACATGCCGTGGTCGCAATCATCGCACGCATTTACATCATGCTTTACAGTATACATTATTATAGTTCTTAACAGTAGTTTTTTTTATATCGATAGTTTTTATAAACGGTGGGGTATGATCGTTAGTTTGTTTTTGATTTAGAATCGGGGGTACTGTTCCAGCTGAGGAAAAATCGGAAAAATTTTTTTTACAGGTTTAGTCCGAGAATTCCACCAGCGGAAATCGAACCCTCATCCTTTAAAGTCCGTCAAGCTTAGCACTTTTTAACTCTTTTTCAGCGATAACACTTGCTAATATCTTGTATCCTACATTCAATAGCGCAAATCCCTAGTAGTAATTTACATCCTCATCCTTCTTGCCTTGTAAATTGGATAAATTTTTTCTATTTTCCGTCCTTCAATAATTTGTGTTTCTGTCCATAACTGAGTCATATGTTTTTCTATTCGATCATCTAAATCATTGGCAAATTTTTGGAAAATTTCTCTACTATTCTGTCTTTTCTTGTCGATTTTTCGTTTTTCCTAGTACTTTCTATCGTCCAATTATCGATGCATCCTTGTCAAAATCATCCCAAACTTTGCTGTTGTTTCCTACACTCCTTCTTTTGTTTTCTTTATAACATGCCTTATTGTTGCTTCCTAATAAATTCTTAAAAAAATTATCTCATGCTTCTTTATTTATTTCCATCCCCCTTTTATTTTTAGTTAAAGTTTTTCAGTTGCTTTGCAAAACTCACTTAAATTTTTGCTTTTCGCCCCTTAACTCAGTTTTTTTTCGACTTTTTAAAATTCTACGTATGATTATTTATTTCAACTTTTCTTTGTGGCTTACATTGTTTTTTATACTTCGCCTATTTTTTAACCATTCTTTGTGTTTTCCTGAAATCATCCTTTTCTGCTCAGTTGTTCTTGCATCCTGTTAATAATCATGTAATATTTTCGCTCTTTCAATTTTATCATATTTAGTTTTCTGCACCCTGCATTCCGCCAAGAAACCTGTTCTATCTTTCTCTGATATTTATTCAATCTAGGTTGATCATTCCATCCCAATATTCCTCTCTTATCTCTTCCTGTCTGTTTTTATTTATATTCCTTCGATTCTCTTTTCACACAAGTAATTTCTTATGATTTCCCTCCTTTGTTACTTATTTCTTTCCTCGTATAATATCGCCCTAAATTTCAAAGGTTACCAGTAAATGATCAGACTAGCTTCTAGTTGCCACTTTTAAAGTTTCATCGACACTATAACCTTTTGTCTCTAATTTTAGTACTTAATCCAGGGCTGCTCCCTCCCCTTCTCCTACATCAGTTATTTTCTCGTTCCAATCTCCCATTGTATATCCATTTTTTATTACTAACCCTAGATTCTCACACAGTTTTAACAGTTTTTGCCCTCTTTGTTTATAAATATTAGTGTCTACTCTTATTTTATCCTTTCCTATTTTAGCATTTAAATCGCCACGTATTACGATGCTGTCTTCATTTTATAACCCTAGTTTAACTTGCTTTTTCAATTTCCCTAGCGACTTGTACATAATTTTTTCGTACTCATACACTTTAATTATTCTTGTATTATTTGCGTTTGTACTTTTGCCCTCGTTTCTATTTATAATGCTTATACCATTTTTCCATCAAATAATTTTTATTGACTTTAATTTTTTGTTAATTTCTAACAACGTACCCCTCTCTGCCCTCCCCTTCGTATCCTCTCCAACTGCGGATTTCCCTGTCCATATGAAAAGATTACTAAATTTATTCATACACTTTTCTTATTTAATTTTTTCAACACATCCATGAAAATCAAATAGGTACTACATCAAATTTATTCACAAAATTTTTCGCTGTAACTTAATTATTAAAGCCTGCTACGTTCTATGATACAATTTCAATTGTATCCTCTTCCCACTTACCTATAGCAATATCGCACGCATGGTCTTCTCCCTGATGATGTACTTCGTTATCCCCGTCTGCTCCCCTGCTTGTACGCTGTTCCAGCCTGTCCCTGCATTTATGCCGATTGTACCGTACGATTTATACTTGAATTTTCATGAACCCTAATTTCACTGACAGTCTGATTCGTTTAATTGGCCCTCTTTGTAATTTATCGTTTCTAATTTGTAATTGTATACTCTAAAAACTAGTTATTTGCAAACGTTTACTTTTAAAACTCATTTGCGTACAAAATATTGCATCTAACTAATGAAACGTAGAATAATATTAAAAATTTTCTTTAATGACCCCATTTGAACTATTTTAAGGAGTGAAACAAGCTTTTGATAATAAACATCGAACAAAAAGCCAAGAAGATACTCATTTTTCAGATGTGTTGTTTTAACTAAGAATATGCAGTTATGCAATGTTTGATAATTTTATAAAAACAATTTTTTCTTACTCAAAAAAGTACCACATTTCGTACTTTCGGCACTTTATCTTCTTTACTTTTTATTCTGTATGGAAAATAATTGTCATTACAATTAGATTTTTCTGTCTGACTATTGATCAATCCCATGGTCAAAATTTTGATTGAATTTATATTTAAAGAAGCCATTATTTTCTCACGGTCAATCATATGCTGCATTATGTAGATGTAAAAATCTGAAGTGTACCTCCATACAGGATGAGTTAAAAAATTCTACTAAAACACTAAATATAGTATAGAATGAAGTTTTTTAAAGTATTTAATACCATAACTAGATAACAAATTAGATCATCCTTATCATAATATCAAAAACAATAAAAGCTATTAACAATTGATATAGTTTGAGTATTCTGGGTAACTATAAATAACTTCTACATATTCTATGTAAGTCTGAATAACAATAATATAATTTTGAGTTTCAATCATTTTTTTAATTATTAAGTGCATACATTTTTGGTTGTTGTAGCTTTTTCTATAAGTGAAAAGAAATACGTTAAAAGCCATAGATCAAAATTTTTTTCGTACAGAGCTTTTGCATATAAAATTATCAAGGGGCAAAAGACGAGGTAGATATAAAAATGGATGTTTTTTTTTAAAGTATGCGGGGCGTCGCACAGCGTGGATAAAGGGTTTTTTTTTGACAAAAATCGATTCGCTGGCAAATTTTGGGGTCATATCAATTAAAAAAATATAATGGTCTTTGTAAGATTATATGCTAGCAGGATCCACTGTGGAAATTGAACAATTAGGGAACGAAATGTAAAAAAAATGGATTTCTACAAAATCTGTAAAAACAATTCATTAAATAAAAAGAAATATGTCACTCAGTTTTCAAATTCCCGCAGAGGATTCTAGTTACGTATGATCTTACGATTATAACTATATTTTTTTATTTTTTCAATCATTACTAAACTCGTTTTTAAGTTGATATTCGTCCTCAAAAAGTCGTTTTTCCACTGAATTTTGAAAGTTTTCGGAATGTTTAGTTTCAATTGTATATAAATTTTTTGTTTGACAAAGTAGACGGTAAGTTTCCATGCCAGTCACTTGGCAGCAACTAAAAACACAGTCGACTAATCTTTTTTAACAATTTAATCAGCTTTCTTATTGATGTATGAATGGATTTTTTTTAGGTTATGTTACTCAGATTTTTAATTTCTGCAGTGGATTCTTGTAGCATTTGATCTTGCAAACACAACCGTATTTTTTTTCGCTATAACTTTAAAACTCGCTAGCGAATTGATTTTTGTCCAAAAAAAAACATTTTTTCCACACTGCGCGTCGTGAGGGGTTTTGGGGCCTGTGGGGCCAAACTATTCGAAATAACGGGAAAATCAACAAAAATCCACCGTATTTTGTGAAGGGAGTAGCACCATAGAGGAGAGGGAGGTAGGGGGATGTAAAGCGACCATTTATACTCTCAAAACTCTTAAAAACAAGCATATTCTTTCCTGATTTCATAACGCATTACAGATGACAGATGTAGGAGGGAGGGGGCTTAAAATAACCTTGAAAGGAAGCCATACAAAATTTAAGGAGGTGGTCATTAAGAGAAAATGTGGTGTAGGGGGTCATGAAGAGAAAATGTGGAATAACTCCACCAAAATTACAATACAATATAAGAAAATGTATGTATGGGAAGTGGAACGGGCGGAAAACATCTTTGGCCAATACCTAGGAAGCGGTTCTGCAATGTGAGTTTTCAACCAAGCTGAATGTTTAGCTCTTAAAAACTAGCGTCAGTGATGTACGAAAATAAAAATTTCTTTTAAAGGTACTGAATTTTCTCTCTCTACAGATGTAAGGAAAAAAAAAAAAAAACAAGTTCATGATTGCATATATTTTTAGACGTAGAATCCATCGAAAATATTATTGAAATTTTGAAGGGTTATGTAACGCTTATTGTAATGGTTTTTGATGTTTAACAAAAAAATTTAACTGTGCTAGACAGTTAATTGTTTTATAATGTTTAAGTTGGTAAAACATTTCTTTAAAATTAATGTATTTCATAATGGTTAAACTCCTAGCTCAGCGCTGAACGTCGAAATTATCGAATTTAAGTTTTGCTACTTGTATTTAAAATTTTGACATAAGCTTATTCAAATTACTTAAAAATTCTATCCACGAATTCCTAGTAAATAGATTTAAATTTTAATGAAAGACCCGGTATAGCAGCTAACATTTTGAGAATCGACGAATTTTGCTAGTAAAAAACAAATCGTAATCTACGTAAAATTTTAAGTTGAAAGTATCGCTTGAACAATTTTACGCAGGTTACAATTATGTTTTCTTATATGCAAGATTCGACAATTATGACAAGGTTGGCCACTATACTCGATCCCCCATTTTGAATATCTATTATGTGACTAGGGATGTCATCAGCAATCTTAACGAAATCTGGCAATTTCAACGTTTAGCATAACCTAGCGCTAAATCTTACAGTTTCAGCATTACAAATTAAATCTATTTTTACAGTAAATTAAATAATCTTAAAAAATATGTGTCGTTAGCATGACAGACATATTTCCGCATTTTCCTCAAATACTTGAGAATATGAGTATTTGTACATTAAAAGTACTTCAAACTCTGAGGATAAAAACACTTGTTGATTCAACACTAAGAATAGATCTTAAAATTAAAGTATACATGTGTCACAAAAATCACACTGTATTAATACTCAGTGCGATTCTATGACTGAAGAAGACTATACTGATTACTATACTAATAATCTTACAATGAGTTATTATTAGATGCGTCGATTTAAATTATTTCTAAAATCCTATAATCACTGCAAGTTTTTAGTAATCCTATAATAAGTATTAGGTAATGTAATCTGCTGAAATGTGTTACTATATCTGTATTTAAATAAGTGTCTGTTTAAAATTGTATAAACTTTCTTGTTTCTCAAATTAGATAAACTTTAATCAATAAAAATAATATAATTTTTGTTGTGATTTAAAAATCGATATTGAATCAGAATGCACTAAAACCCCTAGAAGGATTGCACGTTACTTTCAATTTCGTAGATAGAATTTTTCAACTTAATCTTGAATAATTTTTTATAGATTAGTTATTATGGAAAATATATATGTAATAATTTTTTTGGGTTGACTGAATAAAATTAGCGTATTTTTTACCAAAAAATTTATTTAAACAATTAAAAAAATTACAATTCAATCTTATAAATAATTCTATGTTATGGAGCATAAAAATGACTATTTACCATGCTTTATCGTTCTGATTCACTATTTTCTTATATTATTATTATTAAAGTGCTACTTTTAAAAAAAAAAAATTATATTCTGAAACATGCATGACGGTTTAATAACACAGTTTCTACATTCTCGTTAAATTACGTACGTCAATATCGTAAATGATTTTGAATATTCGGTTCAATTGCTTTTAAAATAAAATAATTTTTCCTACCTCGGGCCTTTTTGGAACCCTGGTACACCCTCGGTAGTAAAAATATTATTTGTAACTCGATCGCAAAGGATTTTTTACGAACTTCGTTACGTCCCTCGACTACGACTCGTGCCGTAAACCTGTCGTTTCGCAAAATAAAGCCTTCCCAATCTCGTACAAAAAATGCTATTTATGAAATTTTTTGTACTATTCGGGTAATAGTATTATAATTACATTTTCAAAATAAATCTACTTCATTGCCCATTTTAAATCATCCTAATAGGTTTAATTTTTTTTTTCTTGAATAATAGCAGAAAATTATTTGTTAATGAAGCTTTTTGTTCATTTATTGGCAGCAGCTTTTTAATTCATGCAATTATTTTTACGTACCCTAAATCAGAAACAAATTTATAATTTTAGATACATAGGTAATTCTTGTCTTCTTGTAGTACGCAGAGCACCCAGCGAGAAGGACGATTTAAATATTTTATTTTTTAATGTATAAATTTATTTTTCTTGCAGAATAATCTTATTATTTCATTAACTTATGTGTTTTAATTCAAATTTTTGGTAAACTTACGTTTAATGTGAGAAAATAAATTAAGCGTGCCGTAGGGATATCGAAAGGGTACCGTAAACATTATTTAGGCGTGGAATATGTGGAAGGAAGTATAGCAAATTCATATGAAAACAACTGGATTATTATACTATTTTATTTTGTAGAAGATGTAAGTAAGCTCTAAATTTTGCATCTTAATCTTTTGTTGACTAAACCATTATCCCAAAAATATATTTGGTACAACTACAACTTAGAGAGATTTTTATAAGTTTGGCGCGGCAAAGACGTAGAAGAAGACGATTTAACTTAAAAAAATGCTACCTTCACGTTTTCAATTTTTCTTCTCTCCTACACAACTAAATCGCATGAAACTTTGAGTATCGTGTCAAAATTGATAAAAAAGAACGCCTAATTCGTAAAATGGTATTAAATACTCTAAAGTTAAGTGATTTGAGTTTTTTGAATGGCAAGGCAACTATACTTTAGAATTTTGTATTATTGTTTGTAAAAAAAAAAAAAAACCGATCAGTCGTAGGACTAACGGGAGAAGCTACGCTTCTAAAAAGAAAGATAAATAGATTAGCTAATTGTAACATATATGTATTGACTAACTACTATATTAGCGTAGGCAAAAATTTTTTTTTTCTTTATAAAACGCTTAAAATTTGTTATTCTTGACGCGTGACGCTGTCCCCACGAAAAATGGTGTTTTTGATGATTTGGTAAGGTTGTTAATAAGTTTTAGGTACATTGGTCACGTCTCTATTTATTTACCGTACATGCAGAATTAAAAAAAAATATTTTAATTGTATTCCGTAACGATATAGCCATTGTAAAAAAAGTGGGGTTATGTCGTCGTAATAAATAACTGATGTCTGTGCACTTTAATACTACTGTCCCCTTAAAAAATCATTGAAGTTATGTTTGGACTCT
>JAPYYV010008203.1:0-19809 GCA_030522625.1 Copidosoma aretas | reverse complement strand
CCGCGAGGACGTCGTAGACTGGTCCGGCAGGTCGGGTCCGCTGCTGAACGGAACGACTGCTGGGCGGACGTGGGCTGAACAGGCAGGCTGCCGTGGACTTGTGTCGATTCTGCGCTCCTTGTGGCTGTGGGTCGGCTCCTTGAGTTCTCGGCTCGTGCAGTCAGCTCAACGATAGCATAGGTACTGACTCTCTTGCTCGGCTTTTACGCGCGCGACCCTACCGAGCAGCTCTGTTCTCCCGCTTCTACATGGCGCTTTCCACACCCACTTCCTTCATACAGACTAGCACTGGCCGGTCCTATATACATACACACTCACTCTTCTCTGTTACATATAGACACAAATACGTACAGCGTTAATACAAAAGAACAGCGCTACCACTCACGGTGCGCACTCAATGCTTCCACACATACAAACCGACACGTCAAGCAGCCCGAAATCTTAAAAAGGAGCCGTACGCGCTGATTGGCGCTCTTGCGCTACGAGAAAAAGTGACTCTGTCACAAACTACCGTATCTTAATTCAGCAATGTCGAAAATCAAAGTTTGCATCAAGTTTTTTAAAGCTTCCAACTTCAAAATTTATTAAAAATCGGGACCACCCTTCATGTTTGCGGGACGTTCGTCGGAACTTATTTCAAATCAAGATCCTGGTCGCCAAACCAGGATCGTCTCGGCTAAACCGCGATGGTTGGCAGCCTGAGCCTTGCACTCACAGTGAATCGCCTACTAATCTAGGTGCATAAAAGCTTAGCTGCGCTACCTAAGGGACCGTGCACATGCCAGTTCTCTCTCAGTGTACTTGTAAGATAGGAATAAAATACTACGCAGAGTCAAACGCCAAAGGCTTATGTATACATTATTACTCTATTATTTGAGAAGCAGTATACATGTCGTACTACAGTACACTGTTATTGTCTGACTCTTTTACTAGTTATAAGATGTCCTCTAAATTAAGTGGATGATAAATTTATTCAAAACACATGGTGATTCTGTCTCTGTAGCATGACAGCTAATATGCTTAAAAAACTGCTCAAACTATTTTAGACAGTAAAAGTAACATAATTATTTAAGTAGAACCTCCTAGGCAACGCCTCGGCCAAATTTTGAAAAGGTGTAAAAGAAAGCAACAGGCGTCACACTGAAACGGCTTAATTTACACTTGTAAAGTTAGCGCCCGTTTATATTGAACATTAGTGTTACGTCCCTGGCTTTTCAAGACGCAACCTTTACCCCCGAACATTTAAAAAAGTCGGAAATTAGAACGTATGGGTAGCGTGTAGCAAAGAGATTATTTTGTGTTATACACTTTACCTTAGGGTTAAAATGGATGTCTGTTCTGCACCAGTTTAGGACGTTGGTGGAAGTCTGCTCTTGCTTTGCCTGGAGTGGTAGCGTCAGGTGGAGGGATTGGAATATTAGACATGTAATAAAAAAGCTAATTTTCAATAGCAATATTTATTCAGTGATAAAGTTTTACAGATATGATTGTATATCGAACAAAAACTATTTACATTTATTAACTTTATGAATCACAAAAAAACTCAGAGCTACTGAACGGCGACTTTCGTCGTTGAATCGAGGGCTCGGACTCGCTTGTGGGGGACTTGCTTCGCTTCTATTTGAACCCAGGATTAATCGATAAATTGAGAGAATAGCTGAATAGAGTTGTCCCTTTTTATTTAATCGTGCATGCTAAGCGTTCCTGAAAGTCATTATATTCCTATGATCAGGGTAAAAGCTGGTAGCGGGCAGCCATGTGCCTGCTATCTGTAGCAGTGTATACAAAAGCGCTAGTATGCGTGTCAAAGGACTCAGATGTCGATATGAGAAGATTGGTATAGTTCTTTTGGTTATCTTCCGTCGGATAAGTGGATTATTATTAGCAGTGGTAGATGTTGGTTGTAATTATCGATTAGCGGCTACTTCGTAATGTTGCTAGACGTAACGCGACTGCCTTTAAGATTTTACTTACCGGGCGAGCTTATTGAAGATTTTTGTACAAATGTATAGCAATAAATGGGTAAGTATAAATGCTGCAATTACGAGTTTATATCGTGACTATATATAAGTAAACATTTTCGTTATATTTTCATTGTTCCTATTTAAGTTTATTTTTTCACAATCATTACCGTTTCCGAAGTTTTAGAGATATGTTTCAAATAACCTATACAAAATGTAATAGCTAGCTTGATACTTAGTTGATATTTGAATTAAATCAATCTAAGGAGTTAGTTGAGGTAGAGGGAAGGAAACGTTGTAAGGAGGAAAAAGGATAAGGATAACTTTAGATTCAGATGAAGGTGTCATTTTCTTTAGAACTAGAGTCGCAGTAGGAGCAGATATCTAGAGATGTACATCTAAGATGAATCGGATTATCGTAATAAAGCAGACATCGCAGAAATATCGTCTTCGTTACCTTGGAAGTAATGGATCGTGCATGAGCAGCTATATTTCCAGGACTTACTCTCCAAATTGCAATGCTGATACCTTTGTGTTTTAAATAGCATTTAAAGCCCTGGTCTCCTAAAGACTATTTCTCGAGAATAATAGCGTTAGCTACTCCTGCTGTGTTAGTGTGGCTTGATTTTGGTCCCACAGATAATTTGAAATTGTTTTTGGTTTTTAAAGTACAATTTATTCAATGTTTTGTGAGGTTTTGTACTAATTCTTTTAGGTTGCACTTTACTGATAGTATTGAAAACGAAAATTGACTAGTTCAATCAGCTTAGTTGACTTTTATGTTTTGCTTTTTGATGGAATGAAAATCTAATTAACATTTTTAGATAGCTCTTGGGATTGCTACAGAAATTGACAGCATAATGATGAAGCTAAAAAAGTAGTTCTTTTTGTTTGAAATTAGCTGGCGTAATTTTAACCAATAAACTTAGTATGCAAGCACTTTATTACAAACTAAATCAACAAGCCTGGGACCCCTAACCCATGTGTGATTTTCAGATCATGGATCTATGCCAGTCGATCAATGTACTGTAAAATATGTAGCCATTAATGTCATGAAAGATTCTCAACATTAAGAGGCTTGCTGGATGAGAAAGTCGCTTATAACTATTTTGACTGAAAACTTGTATCTAATTGGTGTTAGTATACCTAATAATTAAACATTTTTTTCTGTAGCTGTTCATCATTAACCTAGCACATAACTTTCAACTATACCATACTTATTTAGAATATTTTTGCTATACCTTATGTTTATTATTTTATTCAATACATAATTTTGTAAAACGAATTTCCACTTTTGGAGCTTGTGACTGTTTTCAACGTTATACAATTTTTCTCACTGACAATAAATTGATAAAATTTTTTTTCCATAAAGATTGCCTGTCAATGTTATTTCATAATTTATATCGACTTTATCGCGTGCTTATGATTTAAAAGCAGATCACATTTAAATCGTCGTGGTAATCTAATTCTTAGGATTGCTGCAGACATTTAAAACCAAAATTAGTGTATGGCATAATAGACAAGTACTGTATCTCTTTTTATAAGTTGAGATGATCAAATGAAATAATTTATTATGTCACTGCCAACAGTAAAGCATGGCTACTGTTTTCATTAAATTATATTTTCATATGTTGACAGTATCCTGACAAGTTACAACCTACGATGTCAGTTAGATCCTCTGGATGACTTGGTTAAACTTATCATACCTGGAGAGATGCAGTACAAGTAACTAAACCATGACAATGAAGTGATAAATAAGAATTTATGAATATTGTTTGCTGTCGAATATTTGATCATGCTCACCATATTTTTAATATATTAGTCAATTGCTTGTGCATAAGTACACGATCCGTTAAGAGCGGGTTAAGAAGCAAAAAAAGCTTCTAGTTGTTGTTGACTAGTTGAGCAACGTTTCGTTTGACTTAACGCCAACCTCGTCATGCTCCCTTTACTGAAAAAAATCATAACATTATCATACAACACCTACGTGTATCACGTATTGAATAATATAATTAGGTTAGCAGTAAACATGACATCATAAAGTAAGTAGAACAGAAATGAGAATTATACAAATATCAACGTACATCATATCGTCGTGAAGGTTGTTCGCATACTGACTATGGTGAAGCTACAGCGTGAGCTAATCAGTAGACGCAGTAGACGCTTGCCCTACCTACTTTTTTTTAAGTCAATTTGTTTGCTTATGACCGTAATTATCTGTTTTTTTGTACATTTTTAGATTCTTTTCAACGTTTTTTTCCTTTTATACTTATCTCTCTCATATATTATTCGACCAGGAACATTTCTTTATTGATGTTATCAAATTCTGTTTTAAAGTCTACAAAAACAGCATATAATTTATTGCCTTCTTTCTCTATTTTGTCTTCAATTAAACTATCTAGTATCAAAATATAGAACCTTGTTATTCTTTTTGTTCTGATGGCAACCTGACTCTCCTTTATTATTCTACACTCCTAGTCCTATTTTTCTACTTTTTAACGATTATAATTGCTAATATTTTTAATGCTTGATTTAAAAATGCCACTCTTCTATAGTTTTAACGTCCTTCTGTTCGTTCCCTGCCTTGTAAACTTGTTAGATTCTTGACATTATCCACTTTCTGATGGTATGTGTGTTAGTCTATAAGCAATAAAGTATGTTTTTAAATTCAATCATCAATATTCTTCTTCGAATTCTTGAAACAATTTACCATATTTCTGTCTTCTCTCGTGTCTTTTATTTTATTTTAACATAGAGATTCTTTTGTTTAATGATGGATACATTCTCGTAAAATCTTTTTTGGCATTTCTATTGATTTTAATACTTTTTTATTCGTTTTCCGTATAATATGTGTCATTGTTGTCACTTAATTAATTTTGAAAATTATTTTTCCATGCCCTTCTTCTGATTACCATCCCTCTTTTTTTCCTATTTTAATTTTTAATAGCCCTCTAAAACTCATTTGAATTCTGCTTTCTGCTACTTTTCTTAGTTTTCTTAGGTTTGTTTAATTTTTTCATCTCTTATTATTCTATTTGTGCATTTTGCGTTAGTCTTAAATTCTATACTAACTCTCTATTTTATTTTTTTAGTATTCTATGCTTTTATCTATAATTCATAGTTTTTGTTTAATTATTGTGGAATCCTGTATATCAATTTTAAATGATTTGTAGCTTTATAGATTTTATAATTGTTAGTTCCTCTGCTACTTGTGTAATTACGTAACGTAACCTGTCCTAATTTTTTGTGATATTTATTCCTTATGTATATTCGCTCACCTGTGCGCTCTGCTTGCTGATTTTCCAATAATTTATATTCATAAGATAAATCATTTTAATAATTATCATATGAATATCTAAAATTTCTTATAATCATAATCAATTCTTCCCTTATTTACTAAAGAAGTTTATAATTGCTTTATCTTTCAATTCAATAAATGATTATTGAAATATATTTCCATTATTTTTTATTTATAAATGTTTTACTTTTTTTAATGTTGTTTCAAAAATGTTTCTTTAAAAAAAATATTTTGATTTAAAAAATAATAAAACATTGAAAAAAACGATTGCTTGGACTAGGACTTCGGATGGATACACAGACGTGATGGACTGTGATTTTAGATAACAAATAATCAACCTCAACTTAGCATATAGTACCGAGTGCATTTATATTGAACAAATATGATACTTTATTTTTGGGTTAACTCACTGGCTGTTTATAAATCACCATAACTTTAAATACTCATAGAACAACTGTAAAAGCTATAACGAACATATTAAAAATGATCGGACTTTTGAATTAATTTTATCACAACTATATTACATTATTATAAGATTATCTATATACTTGTATTAGTACGATAGTTCTGTCGATTGAAGGAATTTATGCTCTTGAACATTTTTTAAGTACTATTTACACATTTTATACAATTACTACTATTCTATTTGGAAAGCTTTTACAATTTCTAGTGATTTTATGATGTTTTTTTCAGCTAAAGAGACTCCCTACTGTTTAGAATATTTTGACTGCGAAAGTTCCAATGTTTGGTTATTATGAACCAAATCTTTATTATGAAAAAATTTGTAGATAAAATTTGAAAAATTTATCATCGACTTGAAATTTGTTACAATGAAGTCATTTTTTTTGTTTACAGGTATTCTTTCTTAATTTTTTTAATACTTATATTTAATGTAATTTTAATTTCTAAAACATTGTATTATTGATATGAATAGTATAACATTAAACTTCAGACAAATACCATTTTTCAAAGAACATAGCAAGAAAAAATTATTTAAATGTGTGGAATGTAAAAAAAGTTTAAATAGATTTACATTAATTCATAAAAAAGGACGTAAAACAAGTTTGTAAAAAATGCGGTATGGGTTTTAAAAGATCAGACGGTTTAAGAAGGTTTCCACTCCGAAAGGTCTCCGCTACGTAGGTTCAATATAATTTTATCCTCTATTCCATGAAAAATAATCTTTGTTTTAAAATTTTTACTTTATCTACCTTACCCATGCCTTAGACTGCTTAAACTGTCCTTTGCTTCCGGCCTGTCGTTTTTTTCCATTCCGGGAAAATTTTTTGTTGAAAATCACACTTCTCGGTCCATGTCCTGGTTTTAAACTTACAATGCATCCAATTCAAATTCAAACAGATCTGTTTGTATCCCTTCTTTATTTCTAAAAATTAACATTCTCGTTTTTTTTTGTTTTTTTTTCCCAGTATATTTTTGCACTTTATATATCTAAGTCTTTCTGTCTTTAATATGCTAGGCTCCTTAAACATCGTCATTTGATAATTTAAAACAGTTGATTTTGAGTTAGCCTACTATTACACCTCCTGTATCATTTTAGATCCACTTATGGCCTATTTTTTAGATAAACAAACTTAAAATCATCAGGCTCCATGGCCACCCTTGCTTCGTCTTTTTTATAGTTTTAAATAAATTTGTTAGCCCCTGGCTGTAATTAACTGGTTTTTTATGTATAGTTTTAGATTATCTCTAAAATTTTTGTTATTTTTATACTTATTTCTTCTAAATTTTTTTTTTTTTTTTTTTTTTTTTTTTTTTTTTTTTTTTTTTTTTTTTTTTTTTTTTTTTTTTTTTTTTTTTTTATATAGTGGGAAGGAGGAGATCTTATAAAGACGCCTCTTCGTGCACACATAGCTACCGTAGAGGTGATGTCAGACTTACCCTGACTTATAGTGTATTAATAGATAATCAATGTGATCCCATGAAAGTTCGCTAAAAATTCGAACAAATATGCTCAATATATTTAATGATATCACTAATTAAGCAAATAATTGTTACTAATTTAAAACTGTTAAGGACACTTTTCGTTATTTAAGGTTAACATTTATACATATCTATATGTATAGAATATGTACGCAATCATTATTATTACAGAAACTGCTGTGCTTTTATTTTTTTTTGGTAATTTTTGAACATTGAAGAATGAATTATGGATATGAGTTTATAGTGAGATATAATTTTAAATTTCTCACTTAATATTTGTAAATGTGAATTTTTTATTCAATCATTTTTTCATTCCTTATATAGATTTTTATACACTTACTTTTTACATTTACTTTTATAGTTTTATAACTATCAAGAATTTATATCCCTTTAAATCATTAATAATTTTATTTTTAATAAAGTATAATACGTAATTGATTGAACACACTAAAACATTTTAGAATCTCTTTTTACATAGACATAGTATTATAATTTATATCGCATAACATGTCATTAAACTTCTGATCTTAACCCTGCAGTGCCATATTTACCCACATAAATATCTTTTACATTCACATAGATCATCTTCCTTCTGCATATAATTGCATTATCTTCTGATCCTATATTTTTGCCTGATATTATTATTGTCTCTTTTTTACCTCTTTACATAGCAATATGTGCTTTCTATTTTTTCTTTTTTTCATTGCAGAGCCTAAAGTCTATTACCTAAACTTTAAAACTCACTCATGTGTTTCCGTTTTTACTTTATTTCTCTCTTTCTGTTTGTTCTTTTTTTTCACATCTTACGGATGAGAGACTTGTCAATTACCATATAGTTTTTTTGTATTTTATATTTCCTCTATTTCTTCATATACAACTCTAACTACATTGTCTATTTTGTAATATTTTTATTAATTACGTCCGTTAATTCTTTAATGAGGCATCCATAAGGCCATCTACTTTTGTTCATTTTTACTATGTCAAAAAGTAAAGTTTTTCTCTTCTTCTTATGCCTATTTTTGGGCTTACTATTGCTTCGTCTATTTCTCATATATATCCTGGTGTATTTGCATTTGAACTTGACATGATATTTGTCTGAATCTATTTTTTCCCTTTTTCTTTCCTTTTTTATGTCCAAATCCATACCTGTAAATCCTGCCTCTAGTTTCTATATATATCCTTGTGTCTTTGCATTTAAACTAAACTACATATTTGTAATCTGTCTTCTATGTTTTCTGTTTTATGGGCAAGTCTCTGCTATGTATGTGCAATATGATTTTAAAATTTAGTTCATCAAAAATAAAATTTGATTTCAACTTTCTACTTTAAATCTTTTGCTTTAGCTAAAATCTGCTTTGACTGTCCATTGCAACCTACCTATTGTTTTTTATATGTGTCACGAAAATTTTCTTTTAAGAAGCAAATTAATGGGTCCTTGCCCTCTTCTAAAACTTTTCATGCTTCCAATTCAAATTAAAACAGATATATTTATATTCTTCTTTATTCCTAAGAATTATGATTTTTCGAGGAATTACAGTCGATAGTTTAAATAAATTTACTGAGTTATCAAATAATTGTTACTAATTAAAAAATAATAATGACTTTTTTTGTTATTTATGTTTAACATTGATACATATGGATATGTATTTGTATGATAGGGTTGTTCTTATTTGAAGAATATTAAAATTTTCTTTATTATCGTCCTAAATCGTTTCTACATAAATAACAAAAATGACTGCTAAATTTCAGCTCTTAATAATAATAATATTATCCCGTTTCCCACTACGGCCATGGTTTTAAATAGCAAAAAATATAACAAAAGTTCTTTTGTTTCTTCAGAATTGATTGAAACCTTGGAAAATTAACGGAATACAATAACAAATAGACATTCTTCCATGAAATTAGACATTCTTCAAGAAAGGTCTCCTATAATTTTTCGCTAAGTCCACTTGTTTTGTGATTATTGGAGTTCAAAGTGTAATTTTAAGTGTTATATGGTGACATTTACGATTTTTTTACAATTTTTTCCGTAATTTTTTATTTTTTTTTAAATTACCTTGTACATTGAACACTTATAGAACATCTATAAAAGCAATAACAAACATACTAAAAATACTCGGATTTTTGAATAAATTTTATCACATCCATATCAAATTATTATAGGATTATCTTTATACTTGTATGTGTACAATAATTTCGTCGATTTAATGCATTTATGCTCATTACATTTTTTTTGGCACTATTTACTCATTTTATACAATTGTTACAATTCGATCTAAAAAGCTTTTATTATTTCTAGTAATTTCATGATTTTTTTTCCAGCTGAAGAGACTCTCTACTGTTTAGGATGTTTTGGCTGCGTACATCCTAATATTTGTTTTCATGAACAAAATTTTTCTTCTCGATGTACTGTAAAAATTTATAAATTAAAACTTGAGAAATTCATTACAGACTAGTAGATAAGCTATGCCAGTACCAGACCATGCCGGTACGAGACCACAGTTATACCAGACCACTGTTATAGCTCACCCGGTAGTGGTAGGACAAGTTCCTCGTGCTATACAGCATGAGCTCTGACGTCGTGGCTGATACGAGCTCACCGTGATACTAGCTCACCCGCTATAGCTCACCTATTAGTGGTAGGGGGAGTTCCCCGTGCTATAGCATGAGCTCTGACGTCGCGACTCCGGGGCTCTAATGCCTCTACCTGAGCTCCCTCCTTAAGAGCTCAGAGGCGATGGCAAAGGTTTTTATATCATCGCGGAGGATGTTGTCAAGGCGGGCAAGAGGGAGAGAGTAGGACGTGATGTATGTAGTTGAGAAAAACGCAACTTGCATCGACTCCAATCCCACATACTGTTCGAAACGCACTCCCTCGGGACGAAACATGAGCCTCTCTTAGCAGCGTATGTATTTTTCTTATCTTTGACGCGGTACTTCTGTGCCTGCTTATTTAAACGCGTTTTGTTTTCAATTGGAGCGAGAGATATGATTAGCACAGGCAAGCATCAGCGCGTTGTGTATAACGCTCGGCACGAGTAACACGATGCTTATACCTATCCTTTCTGACGTATTATAATATTCTACCATAAGGTTTATAGTAGCGGATGTGTACGCGTATTAAGTGATGCGAGTCATTAAATATATTATCGCGCTCGTAACACTATGCCAAAGCATGGGAAAATCATACTGGAATTCGTAGGATTATAAAGTAAAATATATAGCCTGAAGATACAAGATAAAAAATTATTGAAAAAGCTCAAAGGTGTCAAAAGTAATATAGTCAAGGCTAAAATTTCCTTTGAAGACGACATTCAGTGCTTACATCAGAAAACCAGCATGATTCGAAAACAGAGAAATATAAAATTATGTCACCACCAGCTATTTACTGAAAAAGAAACTGAAATCGCGCTATGTGCACATGATGACAAGCGCTGCGTACAGCCAGGTTATACAGACACCATACCATGGGGCCATTATAGCATAATAGAGGTGGAAGCAGCCAACTAGAGAACAGTCAATCAGAAAGCTGGAGAGGGGTTGCCGCAGTGGAACCGTCAAAAGTAAAGGGAACAGCTCTATATCAGGAGATGACATAGCCAGAAGAGTTCATTCTGTTTTCCAGCAGAGGTCTAAATAGGACTGGATTCGACCAACTGAAGCCTCCAAGCGAATCTGCATCACCTACCTCTTCTCCGTTCAAACGGTCCAGGTATATATAAGGTTAGTATTATATTTTGTAACAACGTACACAGACACACACGCATAACCAACTACGCACACACACACACAGAGAGAGAGACAGATCTATGTATATACTATTCATATGTAGAATTTTATTGGTGACAGATGGATCTCGCAGCACTCAATAGAATCGCTAACAATGGATTTCTACCGACAAAAAGACTAAACGAGATGGTAGTGGATCACCATCATATAGTGACTAAGCTGAAGAAGGCAAACACTAGGTTTGGACCAAATGTCATCGCCGAATCGGAAGAATAATTAATATTTTTGTCAAACATAGTATCTTTAGCTGTCTTAGAGAACAAACAGTTTTTTTATGTATTATTGGAAGCAGTAAATAAGTTTAAATTGTTTGTTGCGTATGATGAAAATAATTTGAAACATTTTAACGCCTAATTTTGTAAATAAAAATGTAGAAAAAAAAACAAACAGTTATCTTTTTATCTAGACTATTTATTGAATATTCCTTCGTTACCTTTTTTCAAGTAACAACAATAACAACAAAAAATTGCAACTAATTTACGTATACTTTATTATGAAATTTTTTTCATAACTTATTTTTATCAATCCAACTGTTGTGGGTACAGTAGAAGCCCAGCAACTTGACAAAAACTTAATTGCCACGCCTACGAAGAACCTTCTCCACGAGGTAAACATCTGGATCCTTCGGTATCTGTAGTTCCTGCTCGTATGAACCTCCGAAAACGGGCTGATCACGATAATTATTGATATTACGTTGTTGGATTTGTTGCTGCTACTCGTATGATTTTACAAATCTCCGTTGATCAGTTGGACGTGTAGCCTTTCTTAAATTCTTGTTTTGCATTGCTCACACTCACTTTATCACCGACTTTGAATTTGGGCTTCAATTTGATGCTGTCACATTTAAATTTTTGTAGCATTTGGACTTCATTATCTGCAATAACATATTTTGCTTTCATGCTGGTGGTTCGGTGTTTTTCATTGTTATACGATTTAAGCAATTTTTGTAAAATATAATACCACTTATAGTTGCCCTAAAGACTGAACTTTTTCCACATAGCATGCTTTAAAATTCGATTAAATCTCTAATATATGGACGCCTTGAGATTGCTATAGGTAGAGTACAAATTAATCTTATACTTTTGTATGAAACTTTGAAAACTTGTGTTGTAAAACTCTTTGCCTTGATCTGTTTGCAAATTTGTTGAGACTCTCCTTTCTGTTAATATATACTTTACAGCTGCAGCCACATCTTAGCAAGTTTTTTTCTTTATGGGCCAAGCCCAGGCGTACTTGGAAAATACATCTATGACTGTGAGCAGATATCTAGAACCCTTATTTTTAAGAGCATATGGTATTATCTCTACTAGATCAGCTTACCATGTTTAACCCAAACCTCAGATATCAAACTTTTGACGTTTGAAGTTGCGTTTTGCAGGCTTATGGAGCTCTTCCACCAATCTCTCCATCTTTTCAATTGTCTTCAGGAGTGATGTTAGATATCTGAGCCAAAACCTTTTTAATTGTAGTTATTTCTCGTAATTTACTATTGATTCCGAGAAAACATCTTTCAAATTGTTGATTAATACACGTATCTTATCTTGCTTATTTTGTATAGATTTTTTTTCTCTATGGAAAATAGTGAGATTTACTGCATCATAAGGCTGATGGGCTGTTACAACGTTGCCCAATCTTTCATCTTGCAAGTCAAATTGACCATCTGTTGTGAGCTTGTATTCGATACGAGTAGGACCTCGACCACCACATTCAGACTTAGTTGATGATGCACATCCGAATACGTCAATGCTCATTTTGCTACTGAGCCAAATTAATTAATCAAACTCAATATATAATATTGGCTTTACGAAGCTCTTCAATAATTATATGAATCTTATTTGTATGACTTGGATTACCGGCTGTTGCTTCTGCCACTTGTAATCGTAGACAATCGATCAGTTCGTTAGGGGCATTTCAAAAAATGTAGTTCATTTGGGTGTTTATTGTGTATTGACCATAAATTTTTTTTGAATTTTTTTCGAGCTGTTATAAATATATGTATTAAATTAAAATTTTATCAATGGAACAAAGATAAAGACTCGGTGGTAGAAGCATGACTTTTATTCAACAATAATCAATATTTCTCTATCATTCTAACGGCCTCTTCAGGATACTAACAGCATGTAGGTGACAGGATAAAAAGTCAATCAAAGGGTCATAGCGTTCACAATTATGCACGTATCACATGAATAATTTACATCTTGAAAAAATTTTCTTTGGCATACATTGCAAGGAGCAAGCAAACGTTGCTTATATGCAATAGCAACGTTTGCTCGCTCCTTGCAATGTGTGCCGAAGTGAATTTTTTCAAGATGTACATTATTCATGTGATACGTGCGTAATTGTGAACGCTATGACCGTCCGATTGACTTTTTATCCTGTCACCTACATGCTGTTAGTATCCTGAAGAGACCGTTAGAATGATGGCGAAATATTGATTATTGTTGAATAAAAGTCATGCTTCTACCACCGAGTTTTTACTTTTGTTCCATCATTAGTTTATATGACAGTGAAGCAAGTGTATAAGAGATATGGAAATTTACGTAAAAATGGAAAATTTTCTATTATTCAAGCTACCCGAACACTTTCTTAACGATCATAAATTATATTTCAATAATTATAAAAAAAAGAAAAAATACGTTTGAGTAAGCAGGCCTAGAAGGACCGCGTCGAAGATAAAAAAAATACATACGCTGCTAAGAAAGCAGGTCATAATTTGTCCAGGGAGAGTGCCTCTCGAGCAGTAAAGGGGATTGGAGTATGTAAAAACCTTTGTTGCAGCCTCTTAGCACTTGAGTTGACAAAGCCCAAAGCATCCAATACACGTATTGATAAGGAAGACGGACCAGGCATAGTGATGTGAGCGCGCGTATAGTCAGTGACTTGCATCCCTTGATACGCGTACACATCTGCTAATATCAACCTTTCGCTAGAATATTATAATGCGTAAAAGAGGAGAGATATAAGCATTATGGTACTCGTGCTAAGCCTTGTACACAACACACTGATGCTTGCGTCTGCTAATCATATATCTTGTTCCGATTGAAAACAAAATGCGATTAAGTAAGTAGGCATAGAAGGACTGTGTCGAAGATAAAAAAAATACATAGGCTGCTAAGAGAGCGGCCCATGTTCCGTCCCGAGGGTGTGCGTCTCGAACAGTACGGGGGATTGGAGTAGATGTGAGTTGCGCTTTTCTCAACCGCGTACATCTCGTCCTACTCTCTTTCGCGCTCTCTTTCTCTCTCTCTCCCTCCTGCCCGCATCGACAATATCCTCCGAGATGACGTAAACCTTTGTCATCGCCTCTAAGCACTTAAGGAGGAAGCTTAGGTGGGGGCATCAGAGCCCCGGAGTCGCGACGTCAGAGCTTATGCTATATAGCATGGGTAACTCACCCTACCACTACCGGGTGGGCTATAGCGGTGTTCTGGTATAATGGTGGTCTCGTACCGGCATGGTCTGGTACCGACATAGCTCTTCTACTTCGAGTTGAAATTTGTTACATAAAAGTTGTTTTTTAATATTTCTACAGGTATAGTTTTTTAATTGTTTTTAATTTTTATAGGTAATGTCATTTTCATTTTCAAAATAATGTATTAAAGATATAAACAGTATAACATTAAACTTTGGACAAATCTCATTTTTTAAAAAGGTATTACTTCAACAAAATTTTTATATGAGTAAGAAATTGTCAAAAAAATTTAAGAAGCATGATTAGTATTTGTCAAAAAGCAAGGTTTTTTTGATTACTGTTAAGAATCTTAATACAAACATCATGAATAAAATGCATCACCACCCCTTTTTGGTCTTTCTACTGAAAGTAAATACCTTTATACACCGATGACTTATAGTAGCGTGTATGCTATACTAAAAGAAAGTCACGTAATTACTTAAGACTTTATGAATCATGTTCTCTTTTAAGAAAACGTTTTTAGCTTAATTTACAACCTTCGATCATGATTGATATCTTTTCACTATAAAATTCAAACATACAATTTTTCACATAACCATTGATTTCCGTGCATATGCCTCTTATAGTATACTGTGTCTTACTTTAGTATTACGCATAATTGTAATGACTATCTTTGATAAACCAGATTTTTTTTGAACTAACTGGTTATCGATCAATCAGCAACAACATGTGCTGAGTTAGATCACTCATTATAACTAAAAACTTCGAACAAGTAAGAAGATAGGTACTTATGTTCTTCTGATTAGCTGTCCATACTTATTGTAATGTCTCATATATGATTATATATAAAACAAGATGTGCTAGTATATCAACCAATTGTCAGCTTGCCCTGCTTTTATTCATATTTCAAAAAAAAAATAAGGCAATTTATTAACATTGCAAACATGAATAATAAATAATCCACACGTCACAATTGATTTAATATTGCGAAATACATGACAGGCCGTCATTGGCTTTAACATTAGCTGCTTTGACAGACACCTTATGTTTTTAACATCATGTGATTTACCGTGTACAATTTGGACTTAACCAGCATTATGGGAACTTTTTATGTGCCTACCTTATTTACATTAATAGCATTTAGGAGGTTTCGGCATCAGTGGTAATTTCTCGTATAATTATAGTCTTAAGACATGTAGAAGGAAGAAACCGATAAGAGACAAAATTATTAATTCATTTGCATAAACTTGTAAATAAGTCATATGTGTGTAAGCGTATTGTGGAATAGGATATCAGGTGATGGGGAAGAGCTGAGTGGGCGACGAGGGGGTGGTGGAGGGGAAGCTGCGGGGAGCCGAGGGAGAGCTGAGGGGGAGCAGGAGGGAGCTAACCTGAAAAAAGTTGGGTTAAAAATTACGTAAAAATAAACGAATAACTACGTGATTTGAAGGGAGCTGTAGGGAGCCGGGGCAGTGGTCCAAGAAGCCCAAAACACTGGTAAAATGCTTGCGTTACACAAATTTCCACCCTATTGACCTGATTTTGGGCTTGATTTGTTCCTAAGACGATAGAATATACGGATCTAATTCCCTTCAACATGTTAAATCTCATTATATATATGTTTATAAAGTATATATATACATATATATATATATATATATATATATATATATAGTAAACTTACTATTCCTATTAATCAGGATAATTCAAAACCTTATAAAAATCAATTGATTTGTACAAAAATTGGTAAGGAGGAGTTTATTTAGGGTCTCTGATCATGAATCCGAGGTCTGATTTGCTAATGTCAAAATGGCGGATCCAAGATGGTGGACACAATTTTCGAAACTCAACTGATTCACACCAAATTTATTATATTGTGGTATTTGGGGTCTCTGATTACGAATCTGAGGTCTGATTTGCTAGAGTCAATATTGCGGCTCCAACATGGCGGACAAATTTTTTTAAGTTTATTGATTCGCACCAAATTTAGTGTGTTATAGTATTTGGTGTCGCTGATTACGAATCTAAGGTCTGATTTGCCGAAAAAACGTGTGGGGAGGCGTGTGGGGGTATTACTATCTATATAGGTGTATAAACAGAACGTTGGTACAGGTTAAATGTGCGTTTCGCACTTTTAAAGTGACGTTTTAAGCTTTAAGTAACGATCAAGTTGGGGAAGAAAAATCTAATGTACCCTCAGGAATATATAGTATAAAATATATTTGACGTTTTAATAACTAATGCGGTGTCCATTTCTCTAAGATGCTAAGATAGCCTTGCAGGCTTTTACCGTAAAACCATCATTGTAGGCGTAAAAAACAACAGATTTTTCACTATATGGCCAGTGTTGTTTGCCCCTGACTCGGCTATATATATCGCAAGAATATCATGACTTTCTGAGATCTCAATACTAACACCACACTTAGTAACACTTTGGACCAGTAGTTTATTTTAACATGATATTCGACACTACGTTTGACTAAAAATTTATATTATTCCATTTTGTACGTATCCAAGTCGCGCAAGACTATGATAACTAAGATAATTGTATCAAAAAAAAGATTTTAACTTTCGAAGACATAATAAGTATTAGTGATTTATATGTACAATTGCAAAAGACAGGTATTGAAGGACTTACGGAGAAATTGATTATGATTCCGTACGACGGATACCTGCACAATGCACAGTCTCAATTATTATTTTTTCGTGTAGTTCTAAGGGTTAAATTAAAAGCGTATTCTCAATTATTTTTCTAGTTCTGTTCCGAAAAAATAAAAAAAGATTACACATATTCTTGTTTTCTGACGAAGATAAGCACAACTGTCTTAGTTTGTCCTGCTTTAGACACCATCAAAGTTGGCAGCCTTACGGAAGGCACACCAGAGTGGCGTGCCAGCTGCCCTACTCTTTCGGCTCGCATGTCCGAGCCTGAGGTTTGTCCTCTTGTCGCGGCACATTAGCCTGTAGAGCGTTGTCAGTGGTGCTCCAGTTGTACAAACCAATAGTATCATAATAATTAAAATATACATGATTAAGATAAGTGAAAATAGAGTTTTCAACAAGGTTGTATATTGATTTAACGAAAACTTACTAAAATGCATATATTAATTCTTTGCTTCTCTTCTGTTTTCGAATGCAGCATTACTAAAATTAATATTATGTTTAATAAGGATTTAATTTTGGTATCCTCTAATTTCCATATTATTTTTAATCCATCTTTAGGAAGACATTCTTTTAAAATGTTTAACCGTAATTTTTGTGAGACAATATTTAAAAAAATGTGCTGTTGATCGTCTGCTATTTTTTCATTCCTATTCATTTACGTTTAGGTTGTAATTTCCTACAGTTCAATAATTATTTTATTACTTTTAATTTAGATAACTCGTGTCCTAATAAAACAGACTGACAAATTCTTATAAATTTCAATGAATTAAGGTACTTTACATGGTCAATGACTTTTTATTGTTAACTAGAAAAATCTGAAAATATAAAAGTTCTTAAGGCTAACCAAAGGAAAAAATCTCAATAATAAATAGTTGTTATACCTTTATTTTAAAAACTGAGCTATAAAATTTAATTCTCTTATTAGAGATGCTGGTGTGCTGGAGACAATAGCTCGCCCTGTGAACGATGTGTGCCCCTGGGAAGTGACTTCTAAACCTGTCTCTTTCAGTAGAATAATATCAGCTGATGCTTGCATAGATGATTCAAGTCAGTGTATTTTTTCTACCCATCAACAAAAAGCAACTTTAACTTCATCATCAGTGCATAAATCTTATCTGGACTCCCAGCCACAGTTGGAGTCATGTTCTTCATCTTCAGACGTTAGTGTTGCAATTGGAGAAGTCTTAAAGCAGCCCTGTAAAGCTGTAGACATTATGTCAGTTACTAAGACCTATAACCATCCGCATCGTTCAGATCACCATTATGCTAACTTTTGTCGCCAGCAGCTGCAGCAGAAAAATGTGGGAGGAATGATATTGGGCGTAGGCCCGATTCAGCGTATCTACTCAATTGGCTCAGCGCAGCCAACCAGCTCAAGGGCAAAGTCGTTTGAGACCTCAAGGGCATGTGTATCCACCTGTAACTGTTTGCTACCTCAACACTCTTTCGACTTTTCCTACAACCAGAGACAGCAGCTTTCTCACCAATCATCAAGTATCTCTGAACTAAGTATGACAAGCTACACCAATCCGTTACCTCAAACAATGTTAAAAGAGTCTTTGCATTCGCAACAATCATTAATGTAAGTTTGATTCACTATTTTGTGTTGTTTAGCCTTTGAACAAGTCAGTATGGAAAGTCAATCACTAATTATATAATTGGTGACTTCTAATTTTACATATTGATAAGATACTAGTTGATATGAATATTTGTCTTAGCATCTATTACGTAAAAATATATACCAGAAGAATTACCTCTAAGCATATCTTTATATCTCTATACATATCATAGCTACATAAGATCTGTACTTTCGTAGCCATATTACAATGTTATTGTTTTAAATTATTCAGTTACCTTGCTTATCTACTGTTAAAAATGCCATTCTTTAGTAGCTTTTATCATGTCGAAAATATTCTATTTGTTTCTGATCATTGCAAATATAGTTTAATAATTTGTATGCTACGTTAAATATTACCACATAATTGTTTAGCGCAAAAATTTTTTTTAAAACTTGCTTGTATCTTTAATGTTTACAATTAACTTTGTAACATGTTTTTTCTCGATAGAACTTGTCACTCTACACGTAATCGTGATATTCTATAGCAGAACTTTATTTATAATACAATTGAACAAGGTTTTAAACCAAACTGCTAAAATAAATTTGCTGCTTGACAGGGGAAACGGCTGATGTCAAGTTAAGATTGGAGTAAAAGTAAGCGTTCTATCAGTGTCGAGTTGCGGTTGAGTAATAAAGTAATAAACTCTGTTTTCCAATATTTATCGAATTCCAGGGAATCCTTGTTTTAGTTACTGTCGATCTACGGCTGAGTGATTTGAAAAGGTTTCGGCGAAATATTGGTGCTAGTCGTCAGAGTGTGCTGCCTGCTTTATCTGAAAGTGTTTTGAAGCCTCAAGATTCTCTTGAAGATCTAGAATTGCTCGTACACTGGTTAAAAATTTTTATTAATAAATGGCAGTAGGATGAACATTGTATGGTTTTCGACGAGAACATATTCGCAATTTTTAGCAAGACAGCCTGCGAGTTTGTAGATGGAATATTTTACTGTACTCCGACATTTTTTTTACAGTACTCCGATATCACAAAATTTTTAACACCAGGAATCACTGTATAGTTACATAGCACTCATTGAGGATAGCATAATATTAAACTATGTCTAACTTACAATTCAATGACTCTAATGGCTATACCTATCAAAATTTTTCTATTCAATTTTTCAACGTAC
>JAPYYV010008202.1:0-31406 GCA_030522625.1 Copidosoma aretas | reverse complement strand
CAAACGTAGTATATTACGAGCCTACTGTAGTATGCGCTGGTGTATACCAATATAGTACGTGGAGTCTTATGCTACCGTAGCGCCAGAGTTCTCTCCGTGCACCGTGGTCCCGAATCTCGACCATGAGTGGCTGACAAATCTCTGCTTCATATTGTGTCCGATCACTTGTGAGAGAGATTTCGGACCACGGTGGTTCCAAATACATACACTCAACTGTGGTGCGTGCAGCCAGCCCCAGGTGGGGCTGAGTGTAGGCCGCAGTGGGGTTTTAAGAACTATATATTTGTGGAGCGCATTTGCTCCCGCTTTTGGTAGCAATAGCAGACCAAATTTTTTCAGTGCAGATATCATCAAAGTTCACTTGAACTGCGGTGTTGTCTCGAATTATATTACTCAACATTAATAATTAAAAAACAAAATATTTTATCGGAATAACAAGTTGATGTCAATAAATACATTAAAAAAAAAAAAAATTACAAACCAAATTTGCGTTCAACAATTTAAATCGCGCGAGAAAGTATGCCTATGATTTTCTGTAAGTAAATCAAATTAGTATTTCTCATTTTTCTTTAGAGGTTTTTACTCAATCAAAAAAAATATTAACTTGATATATTTCTCGAAATAAAAAGAATCGCTGGTACTTTTGTTTTTATTGAAATAAACCGATTTCTTTAACAGCCATGTAATAATAACTATTTGATCACAAGCATACATGGAATTCTCCAACTAATTGATTTTATCGTTTCGACCACGTAATACCTCTCAAACATTAATATATGGAAACGTCTATTGTCTCGCGAACAAAAAAGTTCACTACTTCTTTCTTTTCAAGTAATAAATCGTGTTTCAGTTACATTTAATTAAATATAAACTTACAGTGAGAACAACGAGGTCGGCACCGTAGGCAACTTCAATGATATGGGGATTGCCTTTAAACGATCTTGTTTTTTATACAAGAAAATCGTTCATCATGGCAAAAAATACGACAGCACAGGGATAGTCAATAGAATAAGGTACGATCAGAAAAACAACCAAACTGTTGGATTTGTTCTTTCATTTGATGACAATGGTTTACCCAAAAGTAGATCATTCGTTGCATCAGCTAAAACTATATAAGATTATTTTCAAAATGAAAAACCGGCTCGACTATTATACACTGTGATTGCTCAACGTTTGGCAAAAAACGCTCCCTTCTTCTGCCTCCTTATGTATGGTACCGATGACAAGTATGAGTATGAAATTGTCCATAAACGATGGCAATTTATCTATAACACATAATCTAGCACAAGAAGGCATTCAAGATGTTGGACAATCTACTGACGGCGACAATCGTGCATTCAAGGTTATGCGTCTCAAATGTGGTCTTGTATATGGGGACAGTGAAAGCACTTCTGAAATTCCAGCATTCAAAGCACAACTTCGATCCAAAACAATTTACATGCAAGATACAGTGCATATTGGAGCTAAACTGAAAACTAGACTCTTAAAAATGAGTATTATTTTGGCGATGGGAAATTATACTGCTAAAATTTCTCATTTGAAAATGTTAATCAGTGTTGCAACAAAAGATGAGCATGGTCTGACCCTGAAAGACATATATTGTGTCGATAAAATGAATTTCGATTCGGTTTTGAGAATTTGTAACCCCAAAGTCATACAGTGCTTGGCTACATATATCCCTAATAGTGAAGGGAGTCAACAGTACTTGAAATTGATCCACATGGTGTTAAATTCTGTTCTAGACGTAGGGTTGTCTATTGAAAGTAGATTGTATTACTTGTGGTACGGTGTATCCTTTTTCGACTGTGGAGAGCTTATCTCTTGCAACACAAAGCGTACTTGACACATGATGATTGTATAACACTAAACTATTATATATGTGTAGAAATCAATGCACATGGCCTTTTCAACATGATATTACATCATATTGAGAAGAACTCGTTTAATTAATTTTTCCCTTACATGTACGGATCGCAGCCTTGCGAATCTTTTTATAGACTTTTAAGATCAATTTCATCAACCTTTTGCACAGTAGTCCATTGTGATTTATTTGAGTTCATGTGTAGAATAAAAAAAAATCAAAAGATTGTGTCAAACTGTACATAAAACGTACGAAAATGAAAATATTGTTTATACCAGAAAATATAAGTTTCGATCGTCTTCCGATCGTTTCGATGAGAACAAACACTCACGCGATAACTCTTTTACTCCCAAAAATCTACCGAATCTTGGCAAAACTTTTGACTCCCCAGAGGCAAAAAATGAAGCGCTAAACGTCATGCAGGAAATATTACGAGAGGCAAAATCGAAAGTATTTGAAGACGCCAAAAACTTCGGAATGAATGTAAAAAGAGTAAAGTATCGTGCAATAAATATAAATTCAAGTATAATAGCAAGGCCAACAGCTAAAATAAATTGAAAAATGCAGTAATAAATATTTTTTTAAATCTAACCTCTGCTCTCAATGTTTACGATTTACTAAATGTATGTATCATTGTAAAATATTATTCAAGTAACAATTTGCAAAATACAATGTCTTCAAAAGACATCAAAGATATGACTGTACCCAAACTTAAAGATGATTTACGAGCTCGTAAACTAAGTCTCAAAAGGAAAAAACAAGACCTTGTTGAAAGGTATGCTTGACGCAGTGATGATCTGTAAGAGCAACAACATGAGAAGATTTTTCAATGAAATTTATAAGTTTTTTTAAGGAAATCTGATGTTTGTACATACATTATTTTCAGACTGAAAGCTTATCGACCTCGTTATCGACTAATAACAACTTTGAAATAAGACCTGAAGATGAAAAAATTGTCATTGATGCTCCAGCATTCATGATACCACAGAAGGATTTGTTTAAAGATATCAATTTAAACTCTCCCCTACCTAGCATAACGCAACAGCATCTAGAATTATTTGCTGAAAGGTGTGTACATTTAATAACATAATGAGCTCTATAAACATTAGTACAAATTAATGAAATAAACATTTATTATGTTTATACTGTGTACGTTCCACAAGGAAACGACCAAGGGAGAAGCTATGTATAAAAACGGCTTTTCATCCTTTTTAAGATATTGTGTTGTAAACAATTATCATTATTTCAAAGGATGTTGTCATGCCAAATTTTTTAAAGGCGTAACATATTACACAGTGTTAAAAGTTTCTGCTAACTCTGAAATTGACGGGTCACATTGTGAATGTACCGCTGGTGGTGATGGTGGCTATGCACACTGTAAACATGTTATTATAATATTACATGCTGTGATTTCGTTACTAGAGAAGAAAGTTTACATTACAAGAGCCTCATGCACTCAAAAGCTTCAAAAATTCCATCCTCCCAGAAAAGCCTATTATGGAACTCCCTTAAAAGCCTCAGAGTTTACAACAGATACAGCTAAATCATCAGTTGTTTTTCATCCTCGTCCACCTGAATTTAGAAATACTAATAAAGCTAATTACCGTGCTCAAAACTTCATCCCTACTTTTAAGATTGATGTGCCAATCAAACCACTTTTTCCTCCAGCGAATCCTTATGCTATTGATTGGGACCACACTTATTCCTCTGTCAACAGAATTATGATGTTTTTGAAGGAATTAAAACTGTATGATGTTAATGATCAAGATGTACTGGATATAGAGTTTCAGACAAGAGTACAAGCAAGTAATAAGTTTTGGCATGAAATAGGGAAACATCGGATCACTGCAAGTAATTTCCATTTAGTGTGCAAAGCTTCAGACGGGGCAAACAAGAACAAAGTAGTAAATAATTTCCTAATCCAATTGAATTTCGAAGCAAAGCAACGGATCATGGAATAATTTATGAAAAGACCGCCGTTCATCCATGAAATTCATCCATGTGAGAACAATATTCTGAACTGTTTTTGTACTTGCATAAAAGAAGAGTCCTAATTACACATCAGTTGTTCCCCTTCGAAGCTTGGACAATACTATTAAAAATTGGTCTTCGATGCTGATCCTGCTGACTTGAAAGTATTTATATTGAAGGTGATGTGCTGCTGACCCCAGGGTGGCTAGCTCAACTTCAAAATGCTGATATGTCTCGAATCCAGTGTAGAAAAAAAAAGCACGTTTCTTGCGCTGAAAATATTCACAGAAGTAAAATTTATTAAGACTTCTGAGGATATTGCGTATTACAGGTTTTTACTAATCCAAGTTTCTCATCAGAATGACTGTTGATCTCACACTGAATGTTTGTATCGCACCATGTTTGGTGCTTCTTTTCAGAGTTTTGTACAATAACAGTAGTAGGAGAAAAAAGAGTTCTCCTAACAGGAAGTGAAACTTTTTCTTGAGATACACCATTGTTGACAGCTTTCAGACAATTACTCACATCAGAGTCACTAGGACTGTTATTGCCAAAAATTTCCACTCTTGTATTACCACAAGTGTTACTTGGCGTCTGAACTATATACAAACAGAACTTGTAATGAACTGTAACAGAATAGCTGTATCATCATTACATCTACTTTAAGCTTACCAAGTACAACATTATTAGCTGATTCCAGATTATCAGGGTTGCAGTTGTTTAATTGAAGTGAAGGTACTGCATAAGATTTTAATCTTGAGGTCTGAAGAGGTTCTCCAGTTTATAATAAAGAGAAATTGGTACTATACAAACATTAATTTTACTACACATGAGTGTACAAATAATTTTTTTTTATCAAAAATAAACTTCTTATTAGTACGAAAATCATGAGATGAAAAATGATTTCTACAAACAAAGAAAGAGACATGTACTGCGTAAAACAGGTTTTTTTTTTATTTATAATTTGAAGCCACAGTTTTCTACGTTCTGCATCTTTGGGAAATTTAGATCCTTTTTTTTCTTTGCACCCATTTACGACACAATTACGAGGCATTTTAGAAAATAAAAAAAAAATTGTATGGGGGACTTTTCTATATAAAATATGTTTGCAGAAAATAGCAGACAGTAATTGCAGACTATGGTGAGTGTGCATATATTTAGCATGTGTATAGATATACAGTCTATGATGAAGTGCTCTTCGCCCTCATTGGCTGGCGGCTCTTCTCACTTGCGCCCTCTGAGCTGAGCTTGCCAACTCGCCAGCCCCATAATATCCAGGTTAAAGTCGGTAACAAAAGTTATGACGTGATACCTGTTCAAATTTTTTTAGATAACTGTGCCGAAAGTGATATAGATGTTGTTAACGACGACAATCTAGATGAACAAAGTGATTCCGGCATTCAGTGTCAAAATTCAAAAGAAATGGGTGAAAGCGAACAAGCAAGCGAGGTCCATCATTACGTGCAGGAATGTAACTCGCAAGATGCAGTATATGTAGAAATATCAGACGATACTCATGAAGATAATGAGGATGAAAGAACGGAATACGTTAATATTTGCAATCACGATAATGAAGATTTCGAATATTTACCTGACGAAACACTAGATTTAAAAGGATTACAAAGTGATTTTAATTTTATGTCAGTTACTGACAAATTTTTAAAGAACAATGCTAAGATTTGCAAAAATTGTCCTTATACATTCATTAGACATAAATCAGGTGCCCGAGTACTCATTTGGAAATCTTCTTTAGTGTGGTTGTTAAGTAAAGGCGTTGGTAGGCTAAGCAGTGATAGATTGGCTCGTGTGCAGTTGTCGAAGGAAAGAGAAAATAAATACTTATTAAGAAAACAAAATGTTATTGAAAATGTACAGGCGTTAAACAGTTTTATCGGCGACTGGTGTCGGTTTAAAAATCAAGAAGACAAAAATCCGTTATTGATGGTTTTGTTTTACATTTTGCGAGAAAATTTTGGAGATGAGTAAAAAAAATTACTTGGAAAAGTATAGAGTACAGAGAAAATTCGGTTAATGTAAATGATAAGACTGTAAATGTTGGAGTGCTCTGTCAATGGTACTTATAAAGTTAATTGGAAATCAAAACGTTTGGAGTATCTGCCAGTCGTCACGCATAGATACACCCAAGTTTCCAACTAAACTACATAGCTCATATTCCGCAACCCATAATAAAAGCCACAGAAGATAAATGCGGTAATGTAACGAAGCAATTACTCTTCAAAAATAAGGAGTGACAAGAAATAAGGAAATTCTTGTCTTAAATACATTTTTAATAGAAATCGAATTTTCATTGTAATAGGTGTTCAGATGAGTGATTAAATAACTGAGAACCCTGGTATTGTTCGTTTTTAAAGACTGTTAAGCTTGATTTTAAGATTTACTTTTTTTATCGTAAAGTCAATTATTGTAAAGAGTATAGTAACCACAAGTGCCATTTTTGCTAAAAAGTCATAGTATTCAATCACAA
Source organism: Copidosoma aretas (assembly GCA_030522625.1). NCBI lineage: Eukaryota > Metazoa > Arthropoda > Insecta > Hymenoptera > Encyrtidae > Copidosoma > Copidosoma aretas. The sequence goes on along the minus strand of JAPYYV010008202.1, from coordinate 25,089 downwards.
AGAAATCGGAGAGCATTAAAGACAAGATGTCAGTTCCGTAACATCACTATTTTCAATAAATCGGAAATAATTGTTAAAAGCTTTGTATGTACGGGAATTACGAGTCTCGAAATTCACAGGTGCACGGTTCAACTGTATTATTTTGAAATTTTTTCAAGATCGATTTGGGTGAAAATAAAATTAATTTGTGTGTTGACACTTTTCTCCAAAATCGATAGTTTTCGAGTAAAAAATTCACAAAGATTGAAAACTTGTATATAATTACGCGTAATGCTACCTATTGTAACACACAATGTATCATTACAATTCATTGTTATACCAGGCTACTGAGTTGTAATCGTCTTGGATGTAAGTAATGGTAATATTCCATTGATATTTACCACGAATAACACAAAAATCCTTCCGTTATCTACATCAGATTCAAGATTTAAATCATAGTTGAATCTCAGTTGAATCTCAATTGTATTGTGAATCTTTGAATCCTGTCGGCAGCCCCCTCGATTGGATCGGTATCGAGCTTTCTTTCGTTTATCTTCATTTTAGTATATTTTTCTATGCAAAATGACATATTCTTTACTATTGGTATTGCAAAATAATTAATAGCATAAGGATTAAGTACAGCAGCCATTGTTTCTCTTTTAGATGGACCGAAGCATGAATCAGTGCTATTCAAGTCGTAAGTTTCTCTTTTTTTAACAACGTGACTTATAATTTACCACTGAAATTAGGTAAATGTTTGCAAAAATTTAGGTTGGCTATATTGACGATTAATAAATCAACCAAGAACCTAGGTAATAGTGACAAATTTATATTTCAAAGAAATATATGCTAAATATAATACATACAACGGTCGAAACAAAGGGAACCATCAAAAATTCAGCTGCTTTCTGATACATATAATTTCAAAGAATTCTTAATGAAAATTTCGTCGCTAGCAGAATAAATACAGAAATCATGGTAGTTCGACCTTGATACTAAAAGTTATAAACTAGGCCAACAATAGATTATTTAATTTTTTAATAATCATTGCTAATTGTCATAAGTTTGCACCAAATAAGTTTTGGATAAAAAAACTGACAACAAATATTTGAATTTACCCAAGGGTATAAAGTTGAGAATGTATTTCATGAATTCGCAGTTATACTAAAAACATAACTATTTTTTCACATGTGTGATTTCAAAAAGAAACTCTTGAATTGTTGATATATATATATATATATATAATATAATGGTGTAGTAATGTTTGTTGGAATGTAATTATTTTTGGGAACGATCTATGAAAATTTTTGAAGCTATAAAAAAACAGATGTTCCAGTTAGTCACTCGTATAGCTTTAATTATGTTAAAACAAGTCAATTCGAAGTACAATATTTCGAGAACCGTACGCTAAATTTTCATGAAACTTCAAATGATAGTAGCTTAAGAACCACGATGCAGAGATTTTTTTTTCGACGGCAAAAGAACCCGCGGTATTTCATGTACTGTATACGCGTACGCGCCCAAATGAGGCAAACGATGGCCGACAAGCTGCTACGGACCGGATCGTCGTCGCCGTCGGTCGTCCTCGCGAGAAAAAAAAAGAAGAATGAGAGCGAAATCGTTTTTTTTTCTTTCCCTTCTCCCTTAGCTGTACAAACCAGTTTCATAAATATGTTCCCAACTTTTCCTCTTTCTAAAGATAAAGAGAAAAACCGATCCCTTGCACTTATAGAGACTTATACGAGTCACGGTTACTCTCATCGAATATGAAATTACGAGCTGAGCTTCTTTGGACAGGTAATGTTATAATACTAGAGTATTTTGTGTTTCTTCGTTTCGTCATTGTATCCCGGGCCATCAACCCAGTTCGTGAGTTGTTTGGTCAAATATTTTGTTTTGCAAAAACATACATTGGAAAGTACTGGGTGGCATAGGAGCTTCTTTGACATTGCAAAATTCTAGTCGGACAGGGACTATTAGGACTTTATAAATGAGAGCGCCACAGTGATATATGCACACACCAAGTGTTCCGCGAACACAGTGTGTACTTAACACGCAGGCCTTGACTTCGTGCCAAGATATTACGTCTCGTTCACCTTTCCCTGTTTATTCGTTGAAAAATGAACAGGGAACAGAGTTTAGCAAAGTAGTCCGATTTATTTATGTATTTACCACCTTGGAGTGTCAATTTTGTAAGTAATTGTTTCCAAATTCAGAACTAGAATGAAATTCTGGGTGGACACCGAAGCGTCTTTTCTCACACGAATTACCGGATCAAACGTAGCAACCGCATCAGTCGAGAATAGAGTGGCAGAGTTCATGGTTTTCAGTTTTTTCTTTTTCATTTTGTAGTTGAAAAAATATTATGACGTAGAATAACTTTAATGAAAAAAATAGCAAGCCAACAGCGAGTACCAGAGTAAGACAGCTCATTGTCACAACCTGTTTTCCGCTATAAATTCAACTGGGTAACGATTTAGGATAAAATTTAATTGTATCAATTATTTAATTATTAAAAGACTTTACATGTAGGTTTACTGTAATTTAATAATTTGAAATATATTTTTAGCGAATTTATCAATTCAAGTTTAGATAAAAATAATGCTATGTATTTTCAAGTATACAAAACAAAATTTATATTTTCAACAAAACTCTTAAGTATACTCGGACCTTCATTAAATTAATAAAGATCAGTCTTCTTTTCGTGAAACCCAAATACGTAATCAAACTTTGCAAATGTTTGATTTCCAAACAAATTATGTATTGATCATCTGTTAACGAACGCAGATGTGAAGAATATCACACAAAACGCAAGCCAGGGGAAAACCCAACATATAATTCACATTTTTAAACATTTGGATGGGCATTAACAAGAATCTTTTTTTCCACCACAACTACGATGATTGGAAGAAAAAAAAAACTTAGTTGTAAATTTCGACACGGACTTGGACTCGCTGGTATATTTAGCCATCGGGGCGCAGAACAAACGTTGTCTCGCATGAAGCACGAAACCGGGTCATCGACCTATATTTCGTCTCTTGATCGCTTGGCACGGAATTATAATGGTTGCAAAATTTCTAACTCGAAATGAAGAAGCATCTTGATTAAAAACTAAACTCTTTTCTTCTTCTAGAAGGGAACAAAAACGGCTATGACAATGATTTCAACAGCAATAAACAGAAAAGGCAAATTCACGACCGGAACGGCTTCTTCAGCTCTCTTTGATCCTATTATTTGTTGTCGGGTGTTGCTGTTTTTTTTTAACGCATACGTATATACACATGTAAATACACGTACGTACTGACAACAACAGCCGCGTGGTGTTATTATTACGTCAATCGAAAAGACGGATCTCTTTTCTTCGTCTGATGAGAAGATATCGATATAATTATGTTCCGGCGCACGTGGATATGATGATTACTTCACGAAAAGTTGTAGTTTGTATATATATAGGGTACATGTAAAGTGTAGTTTATAATACTAGTAGTTATAATACGTATACATGTAGTGTGATATGTCAGGTGCAAATAAGTTAGTTACGCGCGGGTATATACACGGCTTAGGTGTTGACGTCTGCGGTTTCGTCACTACAAATGTTTATTTTTTTTCCGGCTACTAGGGCGCACGTGTTGTTGCTGCTCATTTTTCATGACGAATGACGCGGTATACTACGAATAACGTGCAGTAGCTATATACTAGCTATACGTACGATCACAATCTGATTAGCGAGAAATTCGTAGAGGTTAATAATATTGATCTGTGGTGAATAAAAAAAAAATAATAATGGACACAGGATATAAGAGGGGACTGAAAGACGAAAAAAAAAAATGAAAAAAAATAGAAAAATTAAAAAAAAAAAAAAAAAAAAATTATATACAGTCTTAATTAGCCTAAAATAGTAGAAAATGCAGATATATATGCATACAAGGTGAAAAAATGGCCAAAAAATAAGAAAATCAAAAAATGTAGAAATCCACCTCCAAGCACATAAATGCTTCTCAAATCCTTAAACATGACACTCGGCCTATAGTTTTTTAATACGTCATTAAAAACTTCATTATTTAACATGAGGAAAAGTTCGAAACAAGAAAAACAAGAAAAACCCTGCAATTTGCTTTTACAACCAAAAATATATTTGAAAAAAGCAACAACAAAAAATGAAAAAAGGGCCAAAATACACCTTTACATAATTTATGACATTGATTCGACCGCTTATTCTTACATACCATGGATAGTACCATAATCTATAAAACAAAACCATTATTAAATAAAAAAAATTTTGTAACTATATTTTACACATTGAAAAACGGATTAAAATGGCCTGCCAGATGGCCAAAAATATTGAAAATCATACAAAAATAGCAAAATAAAATTTGTAAAAAGGGCCAAAAAATATGGTTTCGACTGCTAATTCTTACATATATCACATACAGTACTATAATCTACGATACAAATTAATTTTGAGGAAATAACTTTTCGACATTTCATTTTACAGCTAAAAACGGATGAAAATGAGGATTAGTATTTACTGATGACGTATTTTACCCCCACTCCTGGACTTTGATGTGCTCTATCTCCGGCAATTATTGTTTATGTGAAACAAAAAAAAATATGTGTCTAATGATTTTTGATAGTCTACTTGACAGGCCTAATGGATTTTCAAAAAAAATTTGATGTGAGTTTAAGGACGTTGTTGAGTATCTTTTTCTCTTAGGCAGTTACCTTCATTACCGACGTTGGTTAAAAACTTATTTGTATTGTTAAACGCATTTTAAAATATCTGTGTATACAGTGCCGATGCATTAAAGTTCATTTATAAGTGCCACCGACTTTCCGCTCACTCTTATTCGTTTTCTCTAAAATTCGACATTGCCAAGTTAACCTAAAACATATAACTTTGCCATTATTTTCAGCATTTCTTAATAAAAAGCATTATAGCATGGGTTCAAACTTTTCTGTTTACCATCAAAAAATTATCCAAGTGTGTTATTTCTAACTGATTTTATTGGGTTTTTTAATCACTGTCCCATATAACCAACGTTAAACTGCTTATAGTTGTTCTCATATTTCTCTTCATTTAGTATTTTAAGGTGCCCAAAAAGCGCGAGTGAGTTCAGAATACTCTAATCTATCATAATTTAAAGTTTCAACAAATTCTATTATTATTTTTTTTAACCAGGCAACGTCCTTAAACAAGCTACATTTTTCATACATTATAAAAGCAGTGATAAAACGCATTTGCATTTGGCATAGTATCAAAAATTCAATCGTCATTTACCTTGTTGCACAACAAAAATCCAACTTAAGGTGCCTTATGCGGATTGATATAAATAATTATTTTAAACTGAAAAAAATTGTAGGTTATATTTTAAGCACTGCACTTTTCATTTCTTTTTCGAAACTCGTAGGTCAGAATGGATTCCCAACAAAAAAATAAAGAGTAAATCATCAAAATTTTAAGAAAACTCAATTACAATACTAAATTTTAAGCTCTTGACGAATATTGAGTATACTAGAGCACTCAAAAATGAATTTATTTTTACTTTCCTATAATATTACAATTATTGATGCCAACTACCAATAATTTTTTATCATTCTTACTATTATTTAAGTTAATATATCCAGTTTTACTTAGGGTTACCGCTAGGGCCCTTCGCTTGATACGGCATCGATGAGCCACCTTAATTGAAGTAATAACTTCAGAAGTTGTACCTTTTTTATTTCTTATATACTGCTATTCATTATTGATGATTGATCATTTTTATTTTTATTCAATTGTATTAATAGTTTGAAGTGATACAAATTTTTACAAAAGTTATATTTTTGGGAAGAAAACTCGAGAAAATTGCGAGGAAAATATTATAAATCACCAACTATACAACTGTGTTACTATTATGACATTAAATAATATATGCTTTTAGATTTTTATAGAGGCTCAACTTTGTTTTTATCAAAAAGCTAGTCAACATGTACAATTTGGAGTCGAATTTGATATAACATAGAAGAAAAGAGTGCAAATCTACTTTTACCTATAAAATTGATGAAGCGGATATACCAAGAGCAAATTTGATTTTCAAAGATTAGTTTTCCTCAAGTTACTTGTAATTTTTTTTTCTGCGTACTTCCTGCTTGAAATTAGGTTTGGATATTACAAAAATCTCTTTCATTTTTTTAAATAATGCGGAATAATGTATTGTTTTTCAGAGAGCATTGATTTCAATTGGATAATTAGTGCTACATTGTAAAAAAAAATTACAGCAATTGCTATTTTAATTTATATTAAGTGGAAAAACTTTAGTACAAATCAGTTAAACTATAGGATGTGGCTTAAGTCTTGATTATTAATCATTTTGTTGTTCATCTCATTAGAGTGAATCAAGCTGATTATTACTGCCAAGAAAATATTCTGAGAATTGCATTTGTATATTAGTAGACAATGTACCAAATTTATGTTTGTAATCATGAAGATTTTTTTATTTGACTCCATTTCTAAACGACCTTAGTGTTACCAAAATAATATGTTTTCATGATTTTCCAAAGACCTTACGCATTTACATTTTGCAAAAGTATCGGTAGTAATTGAATCATGGTACAAAATATAATGTGAACGGTAAGTTTTTTTTTTTATTGCATGTTTATCAGCGAGAATTCATATTTTGTTGACGTACCTCGACTTAAAAAAGTACTTGACTTCTTCTGAAGAAAAGTGAGAGTGCTATTATTATTCATAACATATCATTGTTAGATGCTTGGGAATAAATAATTATTGTGTGATACAGCTTGTATAATATTTACAGTGTGATCGCCCATTCAACCAAGTATGTGTGAATGACTTTTTATTCGATAAATTCCGAGCAAAGATGAACAGAGGAAAAGAGCTCTTGGTTTTTTAAATTGTATGAACGCAATTTAAAATTTTACAACCGTGTAATCATCAAAAACCGTTTCGTATTATATACTTTTGCGGTAAACATTTGTGAAATGATGCTCAAGCAAACGATAACTTAAAAACCATCGTCTTATGTAAATAAGACGTCTACAATCGAAAAAAACGAGTACAAAGGATAAGTGTAGCTCGTAAACTAATATTAGTCGTTGACTATGTGGTAGGATACACGTATGCACTATGCAGTGACACGATAAAGCAAACTTGGAGAGAGAAGAGGAAAGAGGAAAAGAAGGGGGAGACAATGACCGGTTTCTCGAGTTAACGCAATGATGCTTTATTAAGTGACAAATGCCTCGCGTATTTTTTTTTTCTTTGTCCACTTCCTCGAATGTGTATACACATCTAGACTTTATTTATCAAAGCACTGATCGATACGTGCGTAATAAATACTAAGTACACATTCGGGGTTCGCATCAAAAAGTGTTTTTGAAATGCGAGATGCAAAGAGAGTAAGTGCTTTTGAAACGCGATACTGCGGAAAAAAGGTCTCGAGTTCAGAGGAGTTTATGTTTTTGAACCGATGCAGATGTTTTTTTTTTTTTTTTTTTTTTACATAAATCCCAAATAATTTTAAATTCACTTCAGTACAACAATGAGTATTTCAATTTATTTTGAGACATTCGATTTTTCAAACTTTGCATTGTAGTTGATGAATTTCCTACTTTTGCTTTTATTTTAGTTGCTAATTTTTCGTTTGTGTGGATAATAGAGATAGACTTTTGTAATCTAATGATACTGGGATCAACTTTGAATGTCTATTTATTTTAATCTTAATAAGTGTAAAAGCAGTACAAAAACTTTTGACATTGTCGAAAGACGAATAAAAAAAAAAAAATAAATATAAATAAAAAAAAATGAAATGAAAAAAAAAATACTATTAAAGATGCATTTAAATTACACTAAATATGTTGTGCAGTTAATAATAATTGAATGTGAGACGAACAGCATCTGATAATTTTTTAGTCGTTTACAAAAACAATTAACGCAAGATCATATTAGTGACACTGAATTTTTCTTTAAATTTTTAAATAAACTATAGGTACATATTACATAAATCCAAGCATGAAGTAATGAAATGTAGGTATGCTCAAGATGTTATAAATAAATACAAAGTTTTTAAAAATGGAGTAATCTGGTGAACTTAAGATGATAACTCATAATCACCATATTATTGGGAGTTTAATAAAAAAACTGCAGAATAAACTTCATTTATTTGATTAATGAGATTACGAGATAGTTTAGATCAGAATAAATATCCAACTTTTCATAAAAAACAAAGTAATAAAAACGAGAAAACTACAAGCACACAATAATATTGTTTTATAAAAAAAATTTTTTTAATCAAAAAACGCTGTTTATAAATTCATTGTAGATAATAATTTAGTTAAGCGTCATATATTTGTCAATTTAAGAGTGTACATGCATAAAAAATTTTACATCGTAAAAAAAGAGATTATGCATTGATTTTTTTTTTAAACGATCCGCACTAAATTTTCAAAAAAGGTAGCCGCCACCATCGTCATCAACCGCATAACAGCCAAATAAACACCGGTACAGTAACATTTTGATGTGGGCAGTTTCGGTAAGCTTTAAATACACACGTAACGTTACGTAGCTGATTGTTAAGTGAGCAGGAGTCACACTCTGATGGCTTGTGCTTCGATCAAGTGGTCTATTTATAGCCGGCAGTACACCTACCATGAACGTGCATTACTCAAAAAGAGCTCGTAATATTATTATTTGGTTTCTACCATTATTTGAAGAATGAAAAAAAAAAAAAAATGTAGTCTCCAACAATTAAAAATTTTATAATTAATGAAAAAGCGCTCCATACCATAGCTAAATAAAGAGCACGAGTTTTTTTCATGAAAAGATCGCATAAAAACTTGTGCAGTGTTTTTGATTAAATGAGAGAATATTATATGTACACTTTTATAAAAAAATAAAGAAAAAGAAACGATAACTATATTTAGAACCAGTGCAAGTTTTTTGTGAAATTCATCTACGTTTTTCTAAAGCGACACAGGAAAGTTCAAGAAATATTCAAAGTCATGAAAATAAAGTTTCTTGCAGAAGATTGTCCTCCACAAAAGTACGCTTAATCACGAGAATAAGAGACAATTCAAAATTAAGAGGGATGGGCTTTGTACTCCCGCGTAGGTTGCATTCTTAGCTTTGCCTTATACAGCTATCATCATTAGGCTTATTCATATATGTTACAACAAAGAATGCATCTCATCATACATCATAGACAAGCGCTAATTTACGTAACGATCGGAAGTGTCGTTCGATTTTTATGATAAAATCTGAATATGTATTAGGTATTAAAAATTCTTTGAATATTAAAAATTTCTTGTTCTTTGAAAGCATAGACATAAATAAGGGGGCAGCTGGAAAATAGTTAATCATCATGTAAATTTGTTTCTTTAGTAACAATACACGGAGATAAATTTTATAAGAATTATTCCAAAAAGCCGGAAAATTTTCCCAAGAAATATTAATGACATAGTTCAAAAGTAGGTATTATTATAAGATCAGCTCAGAATTTTAACCATTTACGTCAAATTTTATTTGTCGCGTAAAATGATATTTTTCTTACCAAACAGATTATTTACTAGTTCAAATTTAATATTGACTAATCATGTTACCTACTGAACCATATATACTTAATCTTTCAGTTCAGTTTACTTCATTTTATTTTAATTTTATTTTTAAATTGACCCTATTGTGATTAAAACCCATTGTATCACTTTAGCTCTGATACCTTCATACTACTTTACTAAAACTGGCTTAACATACGAAGAAGGTTAGGTTAAATTTGTATCATAATTATTATTATTTTAAAATAATTTTGTCTACATTGTACCTGAAAAATAATCGATACTCGATATTCATTGACCAAATGATGAAAATTACCTCGAAAATTACTAAAAATATGATTAAAAAGTCCCTGGATTTTGTATGTCTCTATATTTAACAGCACAAAATGCAAAATCGTTTTTTATCTCTTTTTTTCTCCAAGTTCAGTATAAAAGTTACAAAAAACCTAGCGTGAATTCAATTTTTTTTTTTCGTGCAAAGTCAACGAATTTTCTTCACACTCTGCTTGACTAGAGCGGGATAGAGATTCCGAGGTTTAGTTACAAAATCACACGCGAGCGCACCGAAGCACCGCGGCCTTGTTTTTCCGCGATTAGACTGGTGCAATTAAACGCTGCATCTGTTTTTTTTTTGTACTTCCATTGCTGCTACTGCACGTGTACATAATAAGTATGTATATGGACTTGTTCTATTGAGGACGCCCGGTTGAAGAATTCCTGTTTACGTATTTGATTTTCGAATTACATAAGCCAACAGTCTTTGGAACAAAAATACTTTTACAGTTGAGGGCGAAACAGAGTATAGTTCAGATTTCAAGTAAAATTTTTCTAAGTCAATGTTTTCAGAAAAGCTAATTCAAAAAATGTTTTCTTTAATTCAAAAATAGTGTTTATGTTATGCTCGATAAAATTGAAGACGCTCTGGAATACTTTTTTCACTAAGAGCCAAATGAAAGTTCAATGGAAGTGTCTTTTTTTTCTGTTTCGAATGAAGCAGCCGCAGGAGCAGTTATGCTAAATAGTTAGAAAAAAAAACACATTTATATGAGTTTTGTTATCAGATCATGGCCAGGTAATTTAAAGTACTTAGCGTTTTTACGCCCTAGAATCCAAACTATCTCTTTATACCGCGCAACCGCCAATTCCGCAGATTTTTTTCTTGCCGATACGATTCTCAGAGTGGAATTCTGTTGAAACGAAGTGAAAAATATGATTGATTTACAAAATTTAAAGTATGATAAAAATATAAAAAACATCATAAACCAAGTACTGGATGTGCTGCATAAAATTGTTTATATGTTAACCCCCTTTTTTCAGCTGTTACTTTTTGAAAATGTTTCTCATATTTAATGATCATCATCGTTTCAAGCAAGTCATTACGCATGCAAAAATAAGAGAAAATCTCCCTTCAACATTGGAAAAATTATTCGCACATTTTCACTAGCTTCGAGGATAAAAGTGTATAATCTCATGATTTTCGACGCGTTTCTCTCTCTCTCTCTCTCTCTCTCTTTGCATAAGTGTGCCACGTGAATGTATATGTGTGTTTCTTGCGAGGAGTGCACCGACACTCACATGTACGCTTTGCAGCAATATTACAACGGAAGCGGCGCGAAGGAGGTGCGGCGTCCTCTAATTGACTGTTTATTGTGTGCGTGTGTGCTTATACTTGCAGCAGTGAAAACCGACGAAGCGAATTACTATTTCTTCTTCGGATGTATTCTGATTACATTCTCTCTCGAAGAGATTTTCCGTGGAATGAACGTACTCGTCAAATCGCAGTTCGTGAATTTAGAATTATCTGTGAGGAAGGAAAGATACTCTCATCTTCTTCATAAACTCAATGATGGTAAATATAATTTATATCTTTTGCCTCGTCTTTCGCGGCATGAATTATTCCATTGCCAAACGAATGAGTGACGCGTGAGTAACCAAGCGCTATACGACCGAAGGAAGTTTTACAGAAAACGACCGAGATGATAAAATTAAAATTTTTGAAGGCGTGGCTGCAGCCGCAACGGTGCTTGGGACGCGCGTGAGCGCACGTGCACGGGTCACTATTAATGCTATGGTCATTGACACTTCGTGAAAGTTACACTGAGAAAAAAATGTCCAAGCGTCTTTGACATTATCTACACTTTTTATCGAGCATTTTACTTTTTGCGTATTTTTTAAACACCTGTGTACGGGAAATTATTTATGTAACAAATTTTTATGAGAATATTAAGAAATGTGATTTTTTACGATTTTTTATACATATGCGCAAAAGATTATCCATTAAATTTTAGAATCATTCAGATTCTGTGAATCGAGAGTTCAATCTACATTTATTATGCTTGTAAGTAAAACTATCAAATCGAGCATTTTAACAATTTTTTTTTTTTCTTACCTTAATCTAATGAAAGGATTTGACAAATGATTCTGAAAAATTTTCTATACTCAAGCAGACGCGATGGTCCCTAACTTGAGTTACATCAGTAGCTCCAAGTGAACTTGGGATTTTTGTACATTTTTGCATATCGTTGGTAGAGTGTAAAAAGGTTACATCTCGTGTTTTTGAGTAAAAAAGGACAAACATTATTTGTTGAAAAAGCGCTGCTATCTGGATTTTAATAAAAATTTATTCTGCTCCGACTGTTTGTTTAAAGCTAAAGTATAGTAAAGTGGAACACCAATCAAATCTTTACAATGTAACTATCAGATTTGGCGAACTAAACGATCAGAATAGATTAATTTTTCATGTAAATCCTAGATAGCACACTTTTCAACCCAAAAATTCGAATAGCCGCTTCTTTTACTAACGGCCGACAACACATAATAATGAGCTATCTCTTTGAACTAAAACCCTTGAATCGTTCCTCAAATATTCGTAGATGTTTATCAATAAATATACTAAAATTTCAAAAACATCTTTAAATCTGTTTATTAGAAATATATTTTCAAAATATTCCGATTTAAACAGCGAACGCTTTTATTACTGATTTGTAATAATATCAATTAGATACATATAACGTACAAATTAGACATATAAAGTAGATTCAACGTTCATATGGAAAATAAAAAAACAACACAGCAAAAATAAATATCAAACGGTCGAAATAAAATTTCATCCCGAGCAACTCAAAGGTAAAGCACGAGGTAAAGTAGAAAAAAAAGTTTCGACCCTACTTTGTATTTCGAGCGTCGCGTTTTAAGAGGGTGATCCAACGCAACACAGCTTCGCTCTTCTTCTTTACGCTCGTGCACTCAAAGCGCAAATCTATTTTGCACAGAGAAAAGAGGGAGAGATAAGAGACTACTGCAGCCTAGGAGCGAAACTCCGGATCATGCGTCTAAAGATAGAAGTGGAGAAAAAACGAGGCAACAACCGAGCGCAAAAACAACAACAACAAGAGAGATACACAGGAGAGAGATTTCTCTTCGCGCGACACGCGTGTATATACACTGCAGCAACAGAGAGAAAAAGAGAGCTTCTAGCGATGCGGATTTCTCAATGCGCGCATTCCGGCCTTCTCCCTGATGTGCGGCGCTCTCTTCTCTTTGCGAAAGAGAGAGAGAGGTCGTCGCCTCTTGTTTCCCTCCACACGTATTTTCATATTTGCCTTTTCGTTCGTTTAGCCATGTATCAAGTGCCCATCGAATGCTTCTAATAATTATCAGGGATTTATATTTGTATCAATAAGGGCGGAAAGCGTCTACCGCAAAATGTGTGTATGAATATACGGGTGCAGTAATGCAATCTTGTAGGAGGATACAGGAATTGTCAATTGTGGGAAAAAATACTCCACGTGACTGACTTAAAACTATTTTTATTTACAATTGTGTTAAATTTTTTTGATTTTTTCAACCACCATGACAAATCTGCGCGCGCTTTACAAATAACGAAATACCATTTGCGCAAACCCGTGAGTGCCGAGTATACACCCTCGTATACACCAATAGCATCATGTCACTCCCATTCATCTAACTAATCAGAATCGTTTTATCTCGGTTTCACTCAAAGTGGATTTTTTTTTTTAATAGGAATAGAAAAAGTTGTAAATAACTGTCAGTGCACCGGGTGTACAAATTTTTTTTTCTACGATATCTCTACGCAAAATTATTGAAAGAAAAAAAACATAACAAACAGGCTTAAAATAAAATGCAAAAAGATTTAAGGAAATCAAGAGGTTTTTTTGTAATTTAAAGTCCCTACGACGAAGAAAACGTTAATCTCACACGAAAAACTTTTGAAAAGGTACATAAAAACATTGCAAATTTTGTCTATTTTGTGATCAGCGGTTACTTAAGAGATGTGGGTTTGTGAATATTAATTGGATCATTCCTTTTATTGAACGTACAACATAAAAAATCAATCAACTAATTGCAATATATAACATAAGAAAAGTTAGATAAATTTTTTACAGTAAAACAAAGATAAATTTATGACCAGCGAATTTCATCTACAATTATATCGTAGCTTTGCGATAATTTTTATCATTACAGTAAAATTTATCTCACGTAACTCTACTTATCGAGACGCTACCGTGACTTATCCCTCCTAAATGAGAAAAAAAATTACATCAAAAGTTGATAATGTATAGATAGTGCCGATACTTGGTGATGTTACTGTATTGGATAACGTATCTCTCTATATACCGTCTCATTATTATTTACTTTTGACGTCATATTTTTCCTTACTCCGGGGATTTGAAGTCACATTACTGTTTATGCACTGTAAAACTTATATATCTAAGATAAATTTTACAGAAACAAAAATTACCACGAAAAGACTTAAAATTCGATGATCCTGACTTTAACGTTTCTTCAAAAGTAAAATACATGTTACTTTTTTTATCGGAGTGCGGAAAGCTAACTAATGCGGTTATAATTTTCAATATTTTAAATTACTCGCTCACAATTGCCCACATGATTAATCTGAGTCAATAATGCATCAAATAACTGAATAAAGAGACTTTTATCATGTGATCTATAACTATTATCTACATTTCTATAGCTATCTCTCTTTTATTATTCTATTTGGCAAGAAAGGAAAAAATACGAGTCAAAACACATACTATTACAATTTTGTTATTAAACACAAATTAATATTTTTTTAAATGTCGCATCCAACATATAATGGGATTAGCCAATAGAATAGCAATTTAACATTTAGCACATTGAAATTTTAAGATAAGTAGAATTCATTACATTTTATTTACGTAATACCTTACGCTTCGAATTGACTTAATGATAAGTTGATTCTTGTTAATCTCTCCATCTCTAATGTTCTTAATCTAAAGTTTTTTCCACGCAAATTTTTAATTCCTCCGAATTTCAGAGGTGGGTACTAAACAAATTCCTACAGATACATAATTTTCATGAACCAATAAGTGCAGAAACCAGATTTCGGGGGTGTAAAAATATTTTTTCAGAATTTTTCATTTATTTTAAACAAAAAATCTCTTCTAACTTATTCTTAAAATAACTATTTAAAAATTTGTAAAATGTTTTAAGTTGTGGATGTTTTAGTGATTTTTACTCACCTTGCTTGTCGATGAATTTTTAAATAATGATTTTTATAAGAGCCACAAAGGACCTTTCATGCTAAAACAAGCCAAATTTTCAGAAGAATTATAAATTATAATTGATTTAATTTGTTCAAAGAACAGCCACGAACAACAAAAGTTCAAGCGATTTCAGACAAAATTTTTATTTCAAAGAGAAAAGATCTTATGACACTTACTCTTTAATTATTCGTGAGTGGCAAGCAAAGTAGATAAAGAACGATAAAATAAATAACTTGAAAAAGTCTTTTTAACTTTCAAAATAATTATTACATGGAAAAAGCAACAACTTTTTTAAATAGTAAATTAAAAAAAAAATTCAATTTATTTGAAATTTTTTCATATAACTGCATTTGAAATTCAGAGTCAGGCGATCAATATACTAATTCTTGTCATTGCATTTTTATTTCCATCCTTATCACGAAAATTCAATTTATCAGTAAACTGAAAGTACCGCGTATTGTATGAATTCTCTTTTTAGCTCATTACTATCAACAGTTCTTCCGAAATGTATATCTGAGAATACTCGTAATAAAATAAATCAATATTTTTTTTTGTAATTTAAATCCTTTTTTTTATAATTGAAGCTAGATCTTTCGAAATGCTTGTTAGATGCCACGTGACTAAACAAAAGCAAATTAAAGAGGCATCTGAACCTTATGGAATTTTTTTTTTGTTCAGATAGCTGTTAAAGTATATCCATTGAAAATTATTACGTAAAACCTTGCATGAAGATTTTGATATTTTTGCTAAATCGTAAAAAGTGGCCAAGGACAAAAAGTAATTGCCATTCGTAGTACATACGCGCAGTGCGTGCTGATTGCGCGGTTTAAGTGTTGCGAAATAATAAACTTGATTGTTAATAAATGTTGATCGTACGCTTTACTTTTTTTTCAGTACGTTGTTAATACTTTTAGTACTTTTAATTTTAAGAGATAAAAAGGTTAATAAATAAAAACAAGACCCACGCCAGTTGCACACGACATTTTTAATCGAATTTCGTTGGGATGCTGCGTTATGTTGGATATATTGCCAAGCCAATGCCACGCCAACTTGATAATATTCAACTAATTATCTCATCGCTGCTAACGATAATAATCATCTCTCATTAAACTTCAATGAGAATCTAATTTAGCTATTAGAGACAAAGAGAGACCAGCCTTATTGTTATGCAACACGAGCCTTGATATTCTCATTGTAAGCTAATGGGCAACTATCAAACACACATTGCAGTGCGCGCGTAAATATATTACAATCAATCGCTAACGAAGTTAAAAGAAAAAAAAAAACAAGTTTTTTTTATTAAAAAAAAATTATGTGCTTGCAACGACAATCCGTTATCCCTCGTGTATATTTGTGATATGGTTGACCTATCGCCTGGGCGCCGAACGTGACGACGATACTATCTCTCTTTTTCCTTGACGAATTCGAACATCAGCCGAATCGAAAAAGTGGATCGTGATCCATTCGGAATATTAAACGGAATAAGTACAGTCGATCGATTACTTTTGTGGGTCTTATTTTATATTAATGGATGGATAAGTGCTTTCTAAATTAGTTTTACGCCTTCCATAGAAAATTGGATGAATGTATAAAGAGAGATAATTGATTTTATTTTTCGTGAAAGATAAGCAGTCTAAATAAAAAATAATTGAACAAAGTCTGTAATTAAAACGAATAAATATTTTTATCGAACACAGCATTGGTTGCTCAAAATTAGATAAAAAATTTTAATATTAATTTCAAAAAAAGTGTATGAATGTTTCCCAACATGGTTTCATTAATTTATCGCCAACTCACACAAAAATAAAGTTTTTAATTTTATCATAAAGACATTGAACGCAAGCAAATAGTTACGTACTCCAATTATCCAATATAACAGCTGCAATGTCTGACTTGTAAAATTTGTCAATGATCAAAGTTCTGCTCGAATTTTCGCAAATGAAAAAAATGTGTCTTGTTCATAATAGTTATGAAAGAAACATGTTCAACACAGCTCATTTAGTTTTATAAATAAATAAATCAATAAATAATATTATTTTGTTGTTCTCAATGTCACGAATTACTCTCATATCACAACGATTTTCTTTTGACTGTACTGTACACATGTATTGAGAGACTTGTGTGCTGTGTATTATACGTATATTGACATGGATAGTGTACAATGTACACTATCCATGTACGTATAATACACTGTACATTGAGGTGTACACGTGTACGATTACCTATAACACGGCTACGAGCATGGCTAGGGCTAGGGTATAATATATGATGAAATCGTGATTGTAAACCATAGTCGAGGTGATAATGTTACCATATAATTATGTCTATACACGGCCCTGGTCCCAGTCGTCGATTTTTTTTTTTTTTTTTTATACATATATACTAAAGAATGATATCAAGAGATGAATAGTTGAGATGTTTTTACGGATAAATCATATGTAAAACGACGAGTGCAAAGTAACGCCTAATTATGATTCAATTTTTTTTCAGCTGTACTACATATAAAATAAATAACGTATTTTTTTGTTGACAATTTTTTTTTATTTTTTATTTAATTATTTAACACATAAGATTAGACTTAAAATTTGTTCAATATGTTTGTTATATTTCTTTTTTTTTTTTTTTTTTTTTCCGAGAATAATCAAAAACTAATTAAACTAATTAAAAAGATGGAACCAAAAAATTATCAATAAATTCTTAAAACATAACTTTCTAAAAAAATTAGTTTAATCAGAATATCGATGTTCATAAATTGTATGTAATAATAATTTTAAGATTCGCAACCCAAGAAAATAATAAATAAAAACACATGACGTGGTACATATAAATACAGTAAAGGATAAATTTCTTACAGCCTTGCATCAGGCTCATGGGGTGGTGGCTTCACGACCGAACAAGAAAAAAAAAATAACAAAGGAAAAAGGGACGAGGGAGAAAGAACACGTTAACTTAACGTTTTCGCATGTGCACACGACGGCGCAGCGGCGGATCAGGCGGATGTATGTACTTGATACACGCAAAAAGACGAAAATAAATCGATATTATTATATATTATGTTGCGTACGGAGAGACGACCAGGATTCGGATATTGTAATCTTTGTTTTTGAGGATACTTTTTATCTCATACACTTCAGTAAAAAAAAACAGGCATCACATAATTGAAAACGATGAAAGAAAAAAGTAGAAAATTAATTTGAAGGGTTAAAGAAAATCTTTAAAAGGCAAAAGAGCATTTGTTTATTCCTTCTCGATAAAAGTTGTTTTATAATTCGTTCGAAGCGGATGAATGTTTCATTCCCCGCTGATACATAAACTTCTCCGGAGTAAAATCGCGAATCGTAAATAATTTAAGTGGAACGCACGCAGATTTGAGATAACGGCATGCGTCGCGGCTATTCCTAGAGAGCATGCAATATTAATTCGTTGCGTTAAAAATTGTCCAACAGTGTCATAGAAACACGGTAAAGTGCCCACAGGGAAATTTTTCCAAGCGAACGTGCACGAGTATGAAAAGATAATGCTTCAACGCGATAAGATTTATTTATTTCACTCGTCAACACTGCACTTCTTTCTCATACGCGAAATTATTCATGCCATTTGCATTTTCATACGCTTAAGAGAGCGTTGGAAATTGCAAATTGCAAATTTGTATTTAATGAATCAATCAGAATTGAGTCAGTATATTTGTGACTGCACAGTAAATTGATAACTGAGTAGAACAACTCAATACTTCGTACATTTAGGTCAAAAACGTATGATAATTTCACCATACAGAAAAACATGCACTTGAGTAGGTTTGACAAATATTTGAACAGCGTAATATTTCGTTTCACTTCTACTCAAGTACTTTTAGTCTTTATCAATTTACTGCAGATAATAATATGTTTATCCAAACGACCACTTAATGATGCGTTTTCAAGATAAGCTTTTGAATTTTAGCGACTGGCCAGTATACTTAAATCAAAAATATTTCAGAGCGAGAAACTTAAATTTCCGCATAGAGTGTCCCCAACTCCCCACGTCTCCATCAGAGCTCAGCCTCAATCAACGCGCGTCAATTGACATACCCATCCACGCATACCAACGTTCTCCCTCCTGCTCTCTGCAGAGATTGACCATCATTCAAGTTAACACTTCATCATTTGCGAATATTCATGATCCACAAGTCTCCAATAAAGTTGCTGTTTATTCTTCAACGCGGCAGAAAAAGTGACACGTCAACGCTCGACTCGAGGATAATTAATTTAATATTTCACGCGTGTGCAAACGCACATCACGTTTCGGTCCTTTTTTTCCCATAATAATATCCTACTTTCTCCGTGCAAACCTTCTCCCCGTAAAAACGGACAATGAAATTTAAAATGACATTTTTTCACACACATGATTTCTGTGTATATATGCATACACCAGTTTGCTGCCATAACCTAAAAAAACAAACAAACCCCTCTCTCTCTTCCCCGTTTTGACAAATAAGGACACCGGGTGGACGCAAAAAATTATGGACACGACAAAAAAAAGGCAGTAAGTGAACATAGGTACTCACGATGTACTCGCGCACGGTGTTGTGGAACATTTGCTCCCTGATGTCCGTCTCATCTTCCATGTTTTTCAGGAGCTGTACGGGGCCCCGACTGCTCTTCCTCTCCTCCGTTCTCCTCCGACTTATCTCTCACTCTTGCATGCAAGAAATCCGGAGAAAGACGCCCGGGTAGCTTCTTCTCTCTGCAGGAGGCACACCAGGATGGGGTGTGGGGGGGGGAACGAGCCCCTTGCAGCTCCGTGGCTGCTTATCACCTCCGGAGCTGCGGCTCGCGCGACATGTTTGTTTATACACCAACGCACGCCTCCATCTGTTCGCACGGACTATGGGTATGATTTGTTTCAACACACGCACTGTTTTTACATTTGTTCATTTATAAAAGGTATAACACGTGATGCGGGTGGTGCGCCCGCATGATTGTAAACAAAACACTCTCTTGCTAAATACTTATATACATATATACCTATCTGTGCAGAACACTGGAAGTTTGGATTTATAGTATGTGCATAGTACGCATTAAACTTTTTTTTTTCTTCGCCTCCTGGTGTAAAGACACGTTCTGTGTGTGCGGTTAATACGTTGTTTCCTCACGTCGTACTTGTGTATAGTTATAAGTCACGAATCGGTGTTTTATTGTCATTGTTTATGTCGTGCTGTCAATCTTGTTATTCTTGTTTTCATAAACGGTGCACAGCAGTGCTGCACGAGGGAAATACACTCATCGTAACATTCGGATACTTACAGGAGTCAAAAACATGCAAACACATTGCACTGGACACGCGCGTTGTTGTTAAATTCAGTTACAATCAATTAATAAGTAGGTATGTGCGGAGACAGGCGGAGATGCAGTACACTGCACTACATTCCGAACGTGACTGCGGTTTCGGACTTTTCGGAGTCTTCGGAGTTGCGGGTTGCGGATGTATTATATGTATAAGTACTATACTTACATACAGAAAGCACAGGCCCCCTTTTTCTCTTTGCCATCTTCGTCGCAGTAATGAAGGAACTTGTTTTATTGACGATCGGATTTGTGGGCCTTTAACCTTGCGAGCTTTGGTAAGTAGATAGATATGTGTATTTCAAAAAAGTCAATCGCATAACAGAATTTATATTGAGGCACAATTAATAACCACCATGAAAAAAGTATTCCTTGTTTGCAGTCAAAGATTATTTTTCATTACCAAAACATGTTGTTTGTCGTTCACGAATACAACGATGCACACAAATAAAATTATATTATATTATAATATCTTTGTAAGTCTATTTATGTAAGTTCTTGATCAGCAAATGTTTATTCTAAATTCACAACTACATTATGGGTTACCGGTAAGGTAGATTGTTTATTATTGTTTATTTTACAGGTAATTAATGTATAAAAATATACAATTACGCGTTTTCACAGTTTTTGTAAAATAAAACTAAAATTTCATTTATTTCGTAAAATAATCTGACTTTATTGAGTTCATTAAAATATCACTGCAGATACTACATATCATAGATAGGAATATACGTAATTTGTTATTAATTGGTTTTGTACATTTTATCCTAATTTAATAAATCCCTTTAAAATCTTTACCTCAAATCTGTGTTATTACAAGAATCAACACCTTGAAAACATTTTACTTGGAACCAGTATATAATATTAATAAAAAATCATAATTTATTGCATAATGGCAGTCAATTTCATTAGTGCTTAAGGCGTCAATTTTTTACACTATCAGCTAGACTGTGATTTAAAAGCCTTGTAGCATCTGCTACAGAAAAAACAATAATATAAAAATTATGAACAATATTTTATTTTTCATGTCAATGTGGTTTGACTTTTACCCAACTAGACTATAAAAGTATTGGCTTGTGTAATGTAATTGAATAACGGAAACATTTCATTGATGCAAATAAGGGAATGCCCCTTGAAAGAAAAGTGTTTTAAAATTTCATTTGTGGTCCTTAAAATTTTACAAAAATTAGTACAAGACTATGTAAATTTATAAGTTGACTTAATTGTATTTCGTTACCCTATAATTTCATACATTCACTTATCTGTATATGATCCATGAAAAAGCTCTTCACAAAAGCAAATATTCACTCCACATTTCATTTATCTAATCACCGTAAGTCAATAAAGATATACATCGGCATGTGTCAAATAAAACGTCGATTCAATTAATTTAAAAAAAATGAAATCACTGGCTTTGTTCAATTTGATCACAATTTCGTTGACAACTTAAATTCATTAGAAAAAGTAGTAATGTTTAATTTTCAAACATTATGAGGCTCATCTCTCAATTTAGCTAAAGCATTTGAACACGAATCATGAACAATCATCAAAGTCTAGGGACGAGCCTTGGCGCATCAACTCAACCAATCACTTCGCCAAATCTCTGGTGTCCAGTCTCCTTAGCGTGCTTCTGCGCTGCTTCAGATCCACTTAGCTTTACATCACAATCGATACACTTGAGTGTGAACTTACTTACGTCCGTGTATTGATGACTAGACTGCGCCTCCTGAGCAAGACTCAAGGCCTGGGCGTAAACTATCTCATTGTCAGCGAGAAAAATTGACTGTATTTTTCCACCCTAATAATTGTTTCAACCAGTTTTATTATTAAATTTCAATCTGAGTCAAAGTAAACAGTTTGGTGGACACTTACATTAATGGGTTCAAGATATAAGGGGTCATAATGAATGCCATCAAAAATAAGAAAGACTCGCTGGCCATAGTTTTTATCCTCACCGTAACGCTGAATGTTACCGGACGTGCTGTTGCACACAGCAATTTCTATTCCATAATGTTTTGAAAGTATTGACAACTCAATAGCTCCACCCCAACTACTGGGCTGTTTCAACCAGTCGCAATATTCTTTGTTAGGCTTGCCTAAGAAGCTTTCGTTGTACAGATCAAGATCGCTTAGCAACTCACTAACAACGATTTCTCTCATGTCTGGTGCACAGGATGGATCTACTTTGCCTGAATTTTTTTGAAAAAATACGTAAATTATTCTCTATAAATGGCAACCAACATTGATTCATGTGAACAATATTCATAATCAAATCAAGAGTAATAGTAATGGTAATAATAATTGCAATAATTTAAATACCAGACACGTACCATTAAAAACAAATCCAATACTTGTAAAGAGACACGAGTTATCAGAAGGCACAACCATTTTCATAAGAATACCAGGGCAGTCGTTGTCAAAGTCAGCTGAATCAGTAATGTGATCTCTGGCAGTGCTGTCTTCCACTTTATTTTCGCTGCTATTTGTTACCTGTTTTTCTTCCACAATAAGAGTCTCCCCAGATGAGATGTTGCTGTCCTGCAGTGTTGCACTGCTATTACTCATGTCCAGAGCTTGTGGAGGGTAACCTCGCAGTACGTGTATGAAATTACTCTGCACTCCAGTGAGCTCTGACAATTTGTGCTTTAGCTTACTCAGAGTGTCCTGTGGAGTCAGGCTTTCGACGATTTTCTGCCCAGACTTGGTTTTAACTCGTAATACAAAACCACCCATCTTAAGAGCAAAGCTTCTGAATAGAGTACTTACTGTAGAATAAGGTTTGGAGCCTGCAATAAAAAAATGTACTTTGGAATACAACAAAGAAAAACGAGTGCAAATATTGTGAATAATAAAGTTTTTAAGTGGTATTCAAAATGATTATTTATTTACCTTTTTTTGAAGACTATCAGCTTGTCAAGAAATATACTAAGATTGCTTTTGTGATCACTACACTCACTTTTACTTAGAGATAAGTACAGAGTTCGATAACCGAATTGCTTTGTTTCTTTTTTTTTTTTTTCTTTTTTCTTTTGTGTGGTGAACCACTGGTGATGGAATAGAGTTTTATTTAGATGAACTTGTTTGTTGCGTTCGCGAGAAACAAATAAGAAATTTGTTTTCTGAAAATGGTGGAATGAATGGATTAATATTTTTCAACGAACCCCAGACTTAGGAGAATAAACAAGAATTTAGACAAAAATAACTACCTAAAAGGAATTTATTGAAGCTCCGCGCAATCAACCGTCTACACAGCACTGTAAGCGCGCAGTCGACTGACGCTGACGTCGCTCACGTCGCTGACTGACGACAACGTAACCTCGATACACTCGAATCTCTCGATAGGCGAGAGATATTATATAGTTCTTTTTCTTAGAATAGTGCTCCATATTATAGAAAGAAAATCGTAGAAATGAAATCTCAATACTTTGGCTAGCACTGCTAGCCTAGCAATATTTCCCGGATCTGTGCAAACAAATTTATCATGTCCGTAAAACAGATTTTTTCATGATTACTAGAGACCAGATTATATGCACAAAAAAAAGGTCAAAATATGCAGGCAAATATGCAAAAAAAAAATGGCAAAATATGCAGGACAAATACGAAAATATGCAAGTATATGCAACACTTTTTTATTACAAAATACACATATTTTTATAACAGTATACAATAATGTAGGGTTCCAAATTTTCCATTGAGAGATTATGTCTTCGATCATCCAAAATTGTTTTGTATACAGAAAAAGAGCGTTCCACATCTACTGATGTTGTAGGGCAGTATTTGAATTTAGGTGCTATTTGTGGAGTAATAACGTCAGGTAAGGAATTATCTGCGCCATTAATAAAATTGACAATGTGGCATAATGCTTGATAACCCGGGTTTTTTTTAAAAACATTGTCCAATTTCTCTTGAATTTTTTTCGGTAAATCTTCTGGTATCTGAGAACTAAATACACGTGCTTCTTTCATAACGGTCCTCGATTCACGAAGTGGTAAATTTTGAACTTCCGATTTCTCGATAAACTTCGGTATGTAAGAAAAATGAGTTTTTATCACGGCAATGTTTCTTTGAATTGTTGGGTCTTGGAAAGCTTCTTTACATTTAGAAATAGATGTCAGATCTGAGTTATCGAATGTGTTAACCCACATTTTTAACACTTTCAAAATTTTCACTGTAAAATAACGCAGCTTCTATCCACGTTCCCCAACGAGTTATAACTGGTTGCGGAGGCAGAGGTAAATTCGGGAGCATTTCCTTATATGTTGATATGCAAGTTGGCGCTTTGAAAAAAACTTTTTTCGACTTTGAAATTAATTTGCTCACATTTTTAAACGCGATACGAACTTATTCTGCTAAGCGGTGAAGTCCATGAGCAAAACACGTTACTTGAATTAAATTTGGATAAAATACTAGAAGAGCATTTACGGCTTTAAGCATATATGGTGCAGCATCAGACACAAACACAAATTTTCTCATCAACACAAGGATTTCCAAATTAATTTCTTACTGAATCATTGACAAATCTTGCGATGGTTGAATGATTAGTTTTTTCAAGCTGTTTGTAAGCGATCAAATAAGATGGTGAAGGTTCGATGTCCAATGTTCCAACGACTAAATTTGCTACATACCGGCCGCATGCATCAGTAGTTTCATCGGCCGAGATCCAAAGCAGTTTATTAGCTAAGTTGCTTCGT